>JALBZZ010000076.1:0-70679 GCA_038051095.1 Globisporangium irregulare
ACACTTCCTCACTCTGTGCATTGTGCTGCGTGACACGGGAACGCCCGGTCACACAGGCAAAACGTCGCCTCAACCCTAGCGGACATCTTGAGCAGAGTCGTTTGCGGGTTCGCCAAAAGCAGCCCCTCCAAATGGTCGACAAATTCTTCCCACATTTGGCGGTAACGGAACCCTCCCCACTTCTCTTGTGGCGGCTCTTACTCGTCTGTAGCGCGAGCGGCTGACACCCAGTTGGCAGCAGTACATACGTTGATCTTGTGAGCAGTGGCGATCGCTCTCCAATCGTGACCGTCTCGGGCAGCAGCGAGGACTCGAAGCTTGGCGATATTGCAAGCGTTCTTGTCTTGCTTAACCATTGACGGCAAATTGGAGAATGGCGTGCTGAGCGCGCTACGCGCTTGCTGTTTCGGTGCGTTCGCGCCAACCGCGCTAGCATTCCCGCTCAAAACGTCGGCGCTTTCGCGTCAATTGCGCTCGTTTCCCCTCCCGCGCCGTCACGTTCGCGCCGAGAGTTTTGCATTTTTTGCTTGGAAGAATAGGCCTGTGTGCAATGATATGTTAATGTGGTTCGACAAAAACTGCTAAATAACATTTGACTCTATTAGAAAGGTTTCACGATTTGAGTTGAGCCACTCACGGTTTGAGGCAGAGGTTCTCATGGTTTGAACTGGAAAAGGTGTAGTTAACATACTAGTTTTTCCTCAAATATATCTAGATTATTCCTAAATTCCGGATGCATTTTGGGATTTCCCCTACATAAATACACGCAAGGTGGTACTGCGAATGGATCAGGTAAATCTGCGAAATGGTCATCATCGATGTCGACGACCAAGATGCAGCATGACAGACTGAGCAATGCACGAGTCGTCTGAGAGCTGAGCTGGTCTTTTAAATCTGGGCTTTCTTTGCTTCTTTCTAAGGCGGTTCAAATTGGTACAAAATAAAATCGCACGTTTCTGTTGTATCTTATGTATAAAAGAGTAATACTAACGATATCAAAGTAAAAATGCTATCCGTTTCAGGTTGGTTTCCGCTTTGAATAGAAGGCGCTCAGAGCGATGGTCTTGGTTGAAGCACACAAAATGCGCGCACTGCTATCTTGAAGAGGCAATCTTCAGTCGGTAGTTTCCTTTCGCCCCAAAAACAACCCGACGGAACAAAACCAACGCAAGCGTCGCAAATCTCAACCGCCGCGCTCGCAAGCAACCAGTCGATTGATTGCGTCCGAAGAGCCTCCGCCACCGTCCACCCTGAGAGCGTAAGTGACCGTCTAGAGCAGAGGACGAAGCTACGAGACGCTTGATGGAAGTGGAGCAGCAGACACCCACACTGGCGCTGGCGGTGGACATGCCGCCTGCAGCGCATGAGAGCGAGACAGAAGCTTTCCCTGTCAAAGCCGGCACTACGACGTCACCGCCGATAGATGAGCAGCGAGGGAAAGTCGACATCGACGAGGAGGATGAAGCAAACGCGATTCAGCCTGCTGCGCACACGCTGCCGGAAGCGTCACCGCTGCCACCAGTTCCAGTATCGGTACCCCTGTCAGCGTCTCCCGGTAAGCGAGACAGGCGGAAGAACAGCCGATGCGGCATCGAAAATAGTGAATCGGATCCTACCGCAAACGGGGATCTAACTTCGCTAAACGGAAGTCGTGCAAAGGGCGGTGAGTGGATGGATGATACTGATGTGGAATCGAGTTCCTCTCAGCCAGACGACACTCGTGTCGCTCATTTCAACTTTGGAGCAGGTGGTGTCGAGAGTCATCTTGATCCTTTTGGAGAGGAGTCACTGGAAGACATCCCAACACCGTTGACCATTGGCATGAAGTCGCGCTCACCAGAGCGAAACAGCGGAAGCCAAGGGATCGAAGACTTCGTCTCGCTACCTTCTTCAGTCGTAAAATCACCCTCTGGCGCAGGTTTCGATGTGTTTGCATCGTCTCCATTGAACAAACCGATCGGAGAGGTTGCGCGCGAGCAAGCATCACCTGTCGCCCCATCGTTGAGCAAGCAACCAGTTGAGGAGAGCCTCACTCCGGTCCTGTCAGCACTCAGCTTGAAAGCGAACGATATTGAGAAAGTACCGAGCCAAGAAAAAGTGATTACCGCAAAGGAACCCCCAGCAAACGGAACAGAGTTAACAAAAGATCAAGTCGAGGCGATAACTTTGAGCGAGTCTTTAGCTAACGAGACAGAGTCAGTTACTGAAGACCAAGTTGTGCAGCCTCCTGACGAGATGTTTGCTGATCTTTCGATTACATCGCACGATCCAGAGTCAATGCTATCGACCGTTGACGAGCCTGAACCTAGTCAGGCAATATCGCCATTGCAGCAAACGGCTTCATCTCCAGCACCTTCGCCGACCCCAGTGATTGTGGAACGAGTGATTGCAGCTGACAATGCGATGGGAAATTCGGATGTTCCTAGATCGTCAGATTTGGGTTCACCTTCTACCTTCCAACCCAGTTCACCAAACCACTCGTTGTCGTCGATGTCGGATCCTTCGGCAATCGCCGAACTTCCAGAAAAGTCACCTGTGAAAGAGCAGCACACGGCCGAACAAATGTTCCGGCCGGAAGTGAGCGCAGAGCTGCCAACAGAGGTCACACCACCGGTTCCAACGATTTTGAAAGAGGCATCTCTTTCTTCGAGCGCTGAACCTCCACCGCTGAAAGCAGCAGAAGAGGGATTCATTCCCTCGGGCGTGGAAACTGAGACTTCACCACCAAAGGCGCTAGAGAGGAAATCAACTTCGTCGAGCACTACAACTTCGCCGCCCAAAACATCTCCACCAAAACCAAGTAAAGTGGCGAAGTCAAGCTCAGAGGTCAGAGTCACTACGGGAAGCAAGGACTCGAAGCCAAAAGACAGACGCATTTTGGGTCGTCCCCCTGCGAAGACAGTGAAGTCAGATGAAGGGATGAAAGTGAAAGCTCAGGCACCAAGCAAGACAAGCTTGATCAAGCCAAAGCCCAAGATTAGTGAAGCTCCAAGTGCGGTCACCTTCGGGGCTGCCAAAGTCGCTCCACTCAAGCTCAAAGTCCAGCGATCAGTCGTGCCCTCGGCGTCCCAGCCTTCTGGGCGAGTACCAAAAGCTACTGCAAATAAATCTCCGATGCCAGAACCCTCTGCGCCAGCGAAAACGGACGCCTCCGTTTCTTCACCCAAGCAAAAATTAGGCAGTACGACGCCACCACCCGGTCCAACTTCTACGCTTGAGCCGGAGGGTATCAAAAGTACCAAGAAACGACTGAGCTCTTCCGAGCTAGAAGCTACAAGCAACCGTCTTTATGCTGACGCTTTGGAGTCAAAGAAGCGAAAGGAGGTTCGAAAGGCAGAGCTGGAGGAAAATTTTAGCTTCGCGCCTCAAGTCAACATTTTCAAGCGACGTGCTGTTCCCGACGACAAGAAGCGCTTTGTTGCTCTGCACGAAAAAGCGAAGGAAGCCATTAAAAGAAAAGAAGATCTCAAACAGGAGCGGGAGAAAACTGAGTGCACATTTAAGCCAAAGATTACTGCGAAAGCCAGAAAACTGTCCGGCAAGACTTCCAAGCCGAGATACGAGAACCTTTACCAGAACGCTCAAGAGATCCAAATGAAACGTGAAGAGAAGAAGTATGAAATCGACCAAAAAACCGTGGAGGAGTGTCCGTTCAAGCCAAAGATCAAGACAACGAAATCGCCCACGAAATCCCGCCCCCTTTACGACGCGGAGCGTCTGAAGCAAAAGAAGCTGGCACTGGAGCAAAAGAAGATCGAAGCCGAGCTAAGTCAGTGCACGTTCAAGCCCAAGGTAGTCGCAAAGAGCGCAAAAGCCAAAGGCGACGAAGCAGGAGAGAAAGGAGCAGGTGAAGTGAAGCTGTTCGATCGCCTATACCAAGCGAGCCAGAAACGTGCAGAGAATCTGGAAAAGCTACGTCACGAGCGGGATGAGCAGGAAAAGTCAATCGCCACCTTCCAGCCCAAAATTACGAGCTCGAATACCGGGAAAGGTGGAAGCAAGCAACCATTTCATGAACGGCTGTACAACAAAGACTACATGCAAAAGGTGACTGCGGACCGAGAGCAGAAGAAGCTTGAAGAGGAGCAAAAGTTTTCGTACAAGGTGAGCTGAGCAGCTAGTAGACCTATGGTGCATATTTTCACACAACTTACTAACAAACACGTGATGTGTCTTTAGCCTCAAATCAGCCTGGTTCCGGACGAAATCAAAGCGAAGCAGAGCAGCAGCGCATCCAATAGCCCTGATAAGAGTATTTTCGAGGTTTGATCTAGCTGAATTAATTGTATGTAATCCATTGCACGATGAACTTACTCGGTCCTTGATCTTGTTCTTTCTTAGCGTTTGTATGAAGAAAAAGACAAGGTGAAAGAGAAGATTGAGCTGAGCGAGGAGATCAAGATGCAAAAGGAGATGGTCGGGTGCACTTTTCGTCCGCAGATTGAAAATAGTCCAAGTCATCCGAAGAGCCAGCCAGGAGTTCCCATCTGGGAGCGTCTTCTGAGTTACGACAAGAACCAAGTGATTGAAGAACGAGAAAAGCAAAAGCAGCAGCTCGAGATGCAAGAATGCACATTCAAGCCAGAAGTGAAGCCCTCCGACTACTTTACGCCGAAAAAGAGTCCTTCTGGAGGGATCTTCGACAGGCTAGCAGGAGGGGCCGTCAGTATGCCATCGACGGACATGAAGCGCAGAGGAAGCGAAAGAAAAGCGCTGTTTTTGGGACAATCGAAGCGAAGATCTGTTCCTGAGGTAGATGCAGCTAGCTTTAGTGGATAGACATGCATCAGCAGCCCGATTTACTCACTTTACTCGTTGTGTTGCAGCTTGGAGCATTCAAGGAGCAACTTCACGCAGCTTCCGTTGGAGCCATCATCAAGTCATCAAAAATTGTCCTGTCACCTGAGACATCACCCGACTCAAGTGCAAACCAGCCAAGGAGTCTTCCATCGAGTCTCCAGAGCTCGGACTTGAAGAAGTTGCGCCGGTCGAATGACGAGATGGCGGCCAAGAGCAAGCACTTCGGAACAGGAAAAACAGGTGACGCAGAGTTTCTAGCTGAGGAGAGAAACGGACCAGAAGATGCGACCAGCCTCGCCAACAACAGGGTGAGTAAAAGTTTCTCTCAGGTGAGACTTTAGGAACGGTATGGCTGACATTGATTTTGCTCGTGCTGTGGTGTGGCAAAAGGACGAGCAATTGGAGTCTCAAAGCCAGTCGATTCTCGATAACTATGACTCGTGGGCGTCCAACCTTGAAGTGAAGATGCGCAGCTTTGCATGATACATGAATGAATGGACGAGATTTGATTTAGACTATGAGACGTCTCAACCTGAAGAATGTGAGATCACCGCATTTTCATTTTGTTGCAAAATGCATTTCCTTTTCGTTATTGTCTGTGTATCATTTGAAGATCAGAGACGTGCTTTAGCAAGAGAAAATAGACGAGGAACTTCTGGTTAATGGATCGTCCATCTCCTGACGTCTGCAGAACGAGGGAGGTCAAGTGGAGGTCACTAATGTTACCATCTATCTGCTTTACTTTGCTGCTTGCATGTTGATAATCTCGAGCTCGTTGTCGCCCACAAGAGTCACTTCCTCGATTTTTGAGAAGCTCAGGAGCGACGACTTAGCGTAGTTGATGAAGATGCGCTTCAGAAGCGTGTTGGGCTTGCCGCTGATCGTCGTGAACAGCGCATAGCCGTACTGCGGGTCGTAGCGCAGCACGCAGTCACGACGAATAAGCTCCAGGCGGAAGTGGTGCACGTTTGGACCGATGAGCTTCGTCGAAAAGTGGTACGTCGTGCTGCGCTCAATCGGAGAGACGTCCTGGCGCGGGTTTCCGCTTTTCTCAAACATGACCCACTCAGCTTTGATAGGAACTTGGTAGTCGAGATCCGATTTCGACTACGAAGAAGCAAATTTGCCGTCAGCCCAAGTCCAAATATCGACAAATGAGTACTACAAGAGAGAGAAGGAGAGTTAACGCACCCGAAGATTCGTTTTGAAGATCAAGACGTTCTTGTTCGTGCTCTTGTGGATGAGAAGGCACAGGCACGGTTCCAGCTCGCGCGCGAGGATGTACACGCGCGGGTCGTTGACCACACACGTGCTCGAGGTATCCGACCGCTCGAGCTTGAGTTTCTGGAAGTCCCCGCCGGACAACAGCGGGCCGAGAGCGCGGTAATACGACGGCACGTACGATTTCTCGAGCGCGGCGAGCATGTACGTGATCTCGTCCGCCCACGAGAGCAGCACTTTGCGCGACACGAATGACGAGAGTCCTTGGCTCCCCGTGAACTCCGAGTGCGGGTCGCACTCGCCAAAGTTCGCCTGAATGAGCCACGTTACGGTGCAGGTTTCGTCGTTCGGGGTCGGTGTGATCATCCAGCCACCCATGATGCAGTCCACGCGACTGCACTCGGCCGAGCGCTCGTAGCAGTCGGTGTCGTCAGCGGGGATCATGACGATCACAATCGTGCCGTTGTCCTCCACCCTAAGCAGTGTTTTCAAAGCCAAGCGCGACACTCGTGAGTCAAGATGTCAGCAGCTACGGATGAGGCAAACCACATGCAGGCAACTCACTTCCAGCTCTTGAAGCTCGTCATTTGCATGGTGCGAGTGATCCAGCCACCCTGATCATTCAAATTCAATCACGTTCACAACGATGCAATGGTTAGCAGCGACACAGTTCAAGCACGGTAAGTGAATACCCAAACAATCGGTACCTTGAAGGTCGTGCGCTCAATCCATGTGTGGCCGTCCTCGCGCTTGAGGATCGCTTCGTGGTCCACCAAAGGGTTCCACGACAGCGCGCCATTCGCCATTTTTGGAGTCACTCCACCAATCAAGCCAAAAGACGAAGTTGCTTCTTTCGTCTCCAGCAAGGATGCGGGAGAAGAATCCCCAAGCGAAGAAGGCACAGCCGTAGAAGCTGACGAAGCAGCCCCGCTGCCCTGGTTGCTCTTGACGATCATGTCAAAGACCGCTCGTGCCGGGAACGGACACTGGCGCACGCGCTTGACCATCTGGAAGCCGTCGCACATCTTCTCAAAGATGGCGTCGTGCTCTTCGCACTTGCCGATGGGCGTCCAGTCCATGGTCTGTCGCGCGTGCTTCTTGAGCTCGTGCATCGCGGCAACTAGACTCCGGTCTTTCGTGGGCGTGGTCACCAGAGTCGAGGGCAGGTTCAAGAACTTGCGCACGAGGTACCACTGACCGATCGAGCCCTGGGCGCTTGATCCGAGGTCCATCATCTCGATCGCGCAGCGGATGAAGTCGTCCAGCCCATTCTTGCGTCGCAGCAGGAATCCGTCGTTCCGCGTGTTCTTGAGGAAGCAGAGCGTCTTTGGTGGCAGCCGCTGCCAGAGCTCCTGGGACGGGAACATCGAATACACAGTGAGCGCGAACGCGTAAAACTCGCGGTAGCGGCGCTCGATGATGATCTCCTGTTTGTTGTTCGCGGGCGGCGCCCCCAGCGCCGAGATCAGCGAGCTGCTCATCGACGACGTCGGGAATCCGTCTTTCTTGAAAATGCTCGAGACGATCGAGTATACGGCGACGCGATCCTTGTTCACGCGCACGCCGCGCACTCGGCACTGGATGAGTGAATGGTCCTCACTCGACAAGCTCCGCTGCCTCGGAGGGGGGAGAGATTGGGATTGCTGCAGCAGAGCGTGGGTGGGCGAGTGAGCGGAGCCACCAGCATACCCAGGTTCGGCTCCAGGGAGGTACGCGGACACGGACCTCCCAATGCGCGATAAGTGCGTCGGACTGCCAGACCTCGGCTGGGGTTGAGTGAATTGCTGTTGACCATCCCGCTGGGAATGAGGCTGCTGCGAGTACGAGTCTGTGAGCTCCGCATGGCGAACGCCGCCTTGGTCAGCGTTGCCTGCTGAGCTCTTGGTTTTGGATCTCCCATCATTTCCTCCAGCAGGGGTTTCCAGGAACGACTCGACAAACGCACTGCTGGCTTTGCTTGCAGCGGCTAGCACTGACGTCTCGCCTGTGCTCTTGCGTGCTGAGGCAACTCGGAGGTCCTCGGGATCGCACTCGTGACTCTCGATGAAGTCCATTGGGATCTTGACGCGGCAGGACCTGCACGTGATCGAGGGTGTGGTGGAGAAAAGGTGGTCGCCGCCGAGTCTCGACGGGGAAGTGGAGGGCTTGCCTACGTTCTGCGCCGGACGCTCGCTAGTGACAAGCCCCGGGTCCATTTGCAGTGGCTGATGGGAGCTTGGCGATCGCATTGAGGACTTTGAGTCAAGCTTCACAAGCGGAGGAAACGACTCTCTAAGCTCAAGGTTGAGGCTTCGTCAACAAGGGACTCTTCGTGGCGGTATTTGCGTATGGGAGGAAGGGCGATTCTTTGCGTCAACGCGAAACTGCTCAGCATTTAAAGCGACAGCTCGATGCTGTCGTAGTACAATCCCAGCATGCGACAACCAAATACTAGTACTCTGGTATTGTCCTTGAAACCCCCCCAGAGAATCGTAGCATTATTCTCAGCACTATCAGATTTCTTCAAGAGTACTGTTTTCAATGAATCAACTCGATATTCGTCAATCAACCAACTCTTCTGATTGGTGTGTATTCACCAAAGGCAGAAAACTTGATCGATGGCATCATGCACCAAACTCTAAAAATCACCCGGTGCTGCCTATCAGTTCGCCTTCGTGCAGCGGTAGACAAAGTTCCTGCGCACGCCTGACTCGGCAGGCTGCTTGACTTTCGGTGGGTGGATGGACGGGAGTACCATGGAGCTCTTCATCGTTGCGTTTGTTGTTTCCCGTGAAGACCATCGTGTGGTGGGCTTTTCCTTTGACGTCGCATTTCCTGACACACTGCTGCTGTTGTTGGCGACCTTCTTAGGGGTGTACACTTGCGCTTTTCTCGCTTTTCTGGTGCTCGAATTGCCGCGTCGGGGAGTAGCAGCTGCGGTGCTGGCACTCGACTGACCTTCTGCTCCCATGAGAAGCATCTCAGAGGCTGAAGCTTTTCCCACCGACTGCTTTCTCTTTGGGACTGAGGTTGCCGACGACCCTGCTTTGGCTTGAGCACCACTCGCACTACTGCCAGTGCTCGCTCTTGGACATGGTCGCCACCCTGAGGGCTTTCCCTGCTCGTCATTGCTCGGCTTGCGAGGCGCAGCAGCAGTAACAGGAACTGTTAGGGTAGCAACTGGCGCAGCAGGTTGCTGACGACTTCCCGATGGCCGCTTGGGTTTGTTCTGCATCTCTCGATACGTTGGCTTGTCCACCGAAAATTGTTTGCTTTGACTCTTCTTGATTGAGCCTCTCGCTTCGCGCTCGTCATTCGCATTGTAGTTGTTCACTCTCCTTGAGCTCTGCGTTGGTCTGGATGACGACGACAGTTCCTGTTTCTTTGGATCACGAACGGACACTGGACGCTGCGGTTGGCGGGAGGAGAAGAATTCGGAAGAGTTGTTTGGAACGGGTGGGATCGATGAAGGCAAAGACGGTCGACGAAATTGAGGAGCTTCTCGTTTGACGGCGTTGTGCGAACTGAGCTTCTCCTCCTCCTCTACGTGCTGCGTGAGGAACGTCGCGCCTGTGATAGCTGAGGGAACAGGAACAGAGTACTCGAAAGCCGACTGACTCGATCGCTCTGACTGTTTCTCCTCAATCTTCTTCTTCAGCGCAGCTTTGCGAGCGCTAAGCGACTGCGCTTTCTTCTTTTCGCCAGTCGTTGGTTTACATTTGACTGGGAGACTTTGGTTGTTGTTGTTGTCGCGCTCGTCTTCGAGCTGGTTGTTGGAGGTCTCTCGACTCCAATTCGCTGGTCTCTTCTGCAGGCGCCGAGATGACGACGAGGAAGCCGCCTCGTAGACTTGAGCGGAGGTTGTTAAGTGGCTCAGCGGGTTTGACGAAGCCTCTCGATGCTCTCTAGACTCCTTTCGCCTGGGCTTGACACCCACAGCTGCGCTGTTGCCACTGTTGTCCTTCCAGCCTCTTTCCGCTCGTTCTTCTTCGTTGTCTTCCTCCATGTTGATCGCCTCGCGCCTGCGCCGCTGATCCGGGGACAGCGCCTGCAGAGTAGACGTGTACCCGAGGATCGGGTTCGCGAGGCGGTTAATAGTGCCTTTACGCGCCTTGCGGGGTTCGCTCTTCGTGGTGCCGTAGGTCGACTCCATGTGAGAAAGTCGACTTGAGACCTCTGATGAAGAGGCCGCGGGTTTTTTCTTACTTGGAGCCTTTCCTGAGGTTGGCTTGCCCTTGACCAAGTTGCTGCTGTTGAAGGCGTTGCAGACAGAAGCAACTGGGTCGCGACCAGTCTCCACGCGCGGGTTGTCCGACCTGCTGGCAAATTGGTTGACTGTGGAGACTCCAGTGCCAGTAGAGCTACCAGTAGGGCCTCCAACGGAGCTCGTGGGGTAAAAGTCGAGCACATCTGGTCGTGGAGTGTGTAGCAGCGCCTTCAGGTCCAGTTTTTCGAGGAAACTGAGCGTCTCCTGGCGCAGCTTATTGTTCACAGAGCTGTTGTTGTTGTTGATGCTGCTGGTGGTGGGCTTGAGCTTGGAGGTCTTGAGTTTGAGTTCGGAAGTCGATTTCGCCTTGAACTTTGCATTCGACTCAGATCTATCCTCACTTTCTTCACTATCATCGTCACCGAGGTCATCTTCTTCATCGGCTTCTTCGGGCAGCTGACATAGAGTGCCTCCCCATACATTCGAGGAGCTCCCGTCCCCCGGGCGTGCGTTCATCAGCTCTGCGAGGTTCAGGCGCGGCACAGGCGCAGACAGCGTCGGTGGCTCTACGGAGGGAGACTGGACGAGCGGCGACGCCCCGAACGCCACCGAGAAGAATGGCGAGCCACCGCCACTCACACTACCACCAGTGTTCCAGATTGGAGTGGCCTTCGAAGCCTTGTACTGACCAAGCGCTGCCTGCTTTTGGGACAAGCGCTGCTGCTGAGATGGAGGTGCTAGATATTCCCAGTCGTTGTCTGCGGCGAAGAGGTCCCGGAAGAGCTCCTCGTCCTGCTCCTGGGTCGTCCGCGGCTCGAACATTGCGCCGATTGCTGGTGGTGAAGCATCAATAGCGGACGTTGAGGGCGTGCGGCTCACAGCGAAGCACGAGAACTCGGAGAACGAGTCGATCGAGTAGGACGGCGTGGCGCGCGCGGGCGACGTCGCCGCCCCCATTGCCAACGGGAAGAACACGTTCCCGGTCATCTCTCTCTCTCACTCTTACTCCAGAGGCAGCCAGATAGACAAACAAACAATCACCTGATCCTGATCGAGATGATGGCTGCGGCTGCACTCTTCTTCCTTCTCACTCGCGCGGCGCGTTGTCGACTGGTTCACTCGCATGCATGAAAAAGAGCTTCTCGTCCGATGTGGTGGCGCGCGTGGCTTCTATAAATAGCTGCTCGCTCGCTCGCTTGCTCTTCAAGCTCCAAATTGTTTGAGGGTGTCTGGGTGGGTTGTTACACCCCACCTCTCGCTTTAAAAATAGTGAACTCATTGCTATTTCTGCTACCGAGATAGATTCCGAGGATGGATGTCACGAGAGGAGGGAAAGAGACGCCTTTAGAAGAAAGGGCCAAGTTGAAGCGTCATATGCATGACGATTCCCAGTTATAATGGCAGATTTGAAAAAGATCCGCCCATGAAAGGCCGCTAACAAGAACTAGGGAACGAAGGCTCAGACTCGCTCTGATGTCTGGTGCGCCGCCTCCAAGACCGAATGGTGCGCCGCCGCCACGGCCCAGTGCACCGCCACTAAACGCTGCACCTGGCGGCAGCATCCCACCGCGACCGAGCGCTCCGCCTCCAGCAACAAATGGAGTGCCACCATCTCGACCAAACGCGCCGCCACCGCGTCCAAACGGCTCTTCACCTCCGCGGCCGAGTGCACCACCGCCCCAGATAAGTACAGCTCCTCCAGTATCAAGTAGCAATGCTCCGCCTGGTCCTCCACGTGGTGCACTGCCTGGTCCTCCACCTGGCGCCCCGCCTGGTCCGCCACCTGGCGTCCCGCCGGGTCCTCCTCCGGGTGCACCACCCGGTCCTCCACCAGGTTCATTACCGCGACCGCCACCTGGTAATCCGTCCTCACAGCCCAACAAAGATGGGTTGCCTGGTCCGCCGCCAGGAGCTCCTCTCGGCCCTCCGCCAGGCGAACCACCGCGTCCTCCAAAGGACCCACCCCCATCATCTCTCAAGGAAGGCTCAGTACCCCAGGACACTAATGATGATACAGCAGCAGCACTATCCTCAGGCCAGATCGGTGCGATCGAGAAGCTCCTCAAGCGCGGGCGATTCAACTTCAAGCTGCTCGAAGCGCGCGGTCTGCGCAAGAAAGGCGGCACGGAGAAGAAATTCAGCGCCGATCCGTACGTGAAGCTCAAGATCGGCTCGCACCCGCTGTCCGCCAAGGAAACCAAGAGCAAAACTTTGAAAAAATGCACGTCGACCGTCATTTTCCACGAAGAGACGCTCTTTTTTGACCTCACGGACCCGAAATCGCTGCTCACAGACGGCGACGTGCCCCTAAAACTCGAGGTTTATGACGAAAACTTGCTCTCCGACGAGCTCTTGGGTGAGGTGAAATTCTCGGCGCTGCGCTACTTTGACGGCAAGGTGCACAAGGAGGTTTTGCCGCTCAGACTTCCCGGGGTACCCGCCGACGCGCCTCCAAGCGGCGAGCTTGAAGTTGAGATCAAGATGGACATCGCGCTCGTAGGCATGATCTCGGTCGTGCTCATGGAGGGGCGTAACCTCAAGTCTATGGAGCTCGTTGGCAAGCAGGACCCATACTGTAAGCTCTCAATCGGCGCTTTTTCAAAACGCGGCAAAACCGTCCAGAAAGGTGGCCGTAACCCGTACTTTGAGGAGGAAGAGCTGCTATTCTGGATCACCGAGGACTTGTGGGTGAATAAGATGCAGCTGAGTCTGTTCGACGAAGACATTGGCAGTGACGACTTGATTGGCGACGCGCAGTTCTCGGTGTTGCACTTCATGGAGCACCTAGGGCCTCAGGAGCACGTGATCGCGCTCAAGAACAAGGGGCAGAGCGCAGGCGACATGCTGCTCAAAATCGAGTTCTTCCCCGCGGGCACGCTCACGGTCCATTGTCACGCGGGCAAACAGCTGCGTAGCGTGGACGCGATCGGCCGGCAGGACCCGTACGTCAAGTTCACGCTCGAAGGAAGGGCGACCAAGATGATCATGAAGACCAAGACCGACACGGACGGTGGCCGTGAGCCCGAGTGGGAAAACGAGGTGTTTAGCTTTCAAATTGTGGACCAGTACAACGTGCTCGTAGAGGTCTGGGACGAGGACTCCGTGGGCAACGACGACCTCATCGGCGCCGCGACAATCTCGCTGCTGCCGGTGTTCCGCTACGGGTTTGTGGACAGCTGGCTCAATCTGTGGGTGAAGGGCAAGTTCGGAAACAAGGACCCTGCGGGTCAGTTGCGTTTGGAGATTAGCTTTGACAGCCCGCCGGGCATCGCGTACCCGCAGCATCAGGTCGGCATGGACCGGTTCACGGAGAAAGAGCGCCGCACAAAAGATGGAGCTTTGATATCTGGGAATGATGACCAAGGTGGAGATCAAGAGAGCGACGGGGAGAACAAGTCGCCTTCCAAGGTGAACGCGCTGTCTGCTGCGTCCAGGACGACGGTCGCGAAGGCCAAAGCCAAGCAAGCTGAGAAGTGAGTCCACCTGTTGTAGTATTTATTACTTAGGTTTGTCAGGGTGTAAGTGAGGACTAACTAGTTTGTCTCTATATGGCCATTTAGTGTAAGCGAGTTCTCGGAAGAGGAGATTCTAGGGGCGTTTCGGTTCATCGACCTGGACAAGAACAACTTCATCGGGGCGGCCGAGCTGCGCCACCTGCTGATCTGCATGGGCGAGCTCATCACGGACGAGGAGATCGACGAGATGGTCAAGCTCTGCGACAAGGACGGCGACGGCCAGGTGAGCTTCGATGAGTTCCGATGCATGGTGATCCACCCAGACCCGAGCAGCCCCGAATTCGCTATGGCGCCCGTCGAGGACCCCGAGGGCCCCGTGGACGTGCAGCTCATCACGAAGGAGACGACGCTGGAGGAGAAGACTCGGCAGATCGAGATCAAGGAGGAGAAGCGCAAGCTCATGAAGCGCTTCGTGGAGGACAACAACCCAAATCTGGACCTGCTCATGCGCATCGCGCTCAAATTCCGCCAGATGCACAAGGACGAGCTCGACTTTGAGGACTTTTGCATGCTCTTCGAGGTGGAGCCCACGGGTGAGTACCGAAGGCTCTTCGCGCTCTACACGGAAGACGGACAGAGCGAGGAAGGCGCGGACCTGCGCGAGATTCTGCTGGGTGTCGTGAACTTCATGGAGGGAGCCGACCGCACGCAGCGCGTCAAGTTCTGCTTCGAGATCTTTGACGACGACCACAACGGCTTCATCACAGAGGAGGAGCTGGTGAACATCCTCAAGGCCAACCACATGACCACGGAAGCGCAGGTGAAGAAGAAGGCGCAGACGATCATGAAGCAGGCGGACGACAATGGTGACAACAAGATGAGTCTCAACGAGTTTTATGTGATTGCGAAGAAGTTTCCCAATTTGCTGTTTCCATCCCACGACAGCGTCCAGGGCAGCGTCATCTGATAGCTGGTAGCGTCCAAGGTAGCGTCCGCCATCTAATACTAGTAGTAAGGTCGTGGTAGTGGGAATTTGGAAATTAGCACGATTGAACATTTAAATTGTTGGTCACCATCGCAATCACGGGCCTCTATATTTGTCGGGATGGCGATGGCGTTTCGAGCCTCCAGTGTGAAGGCCATGGGTTTTGTATGGAAGGAAGCATTGCCTCATCACACATCACTCTCAGCACCAGTTTGAGCTGAATGCGCTCTCCAGATCGAGAGCGGGCCATGGCTTCCTCTGCTGGGGCCACCAGCCTACTCTCAGCGAGTACGAGCAATAGTGAGGTACACTGGTCTTCTTGAAGACGTTTGTACTTGAAAAGTACACACTCTTGGTCCTAACGAACACTTTGTTCGTCTGCCTAACAGGTGAAGCACCTCGCTGAGCGCCTGAACGCGGCGCAGGTCAAGATCAAGCGCCTGAACCGCCTCGAGGCCGCGCTCGTAGACTTTTTCATGGAGGTGATGGACCGCTCCACCGTTTTCACAGCTAGCAACAACAATAGTGTTGGGGTCCCCGAGGGCTGCGGCAGCAATAGTACCGGGAGCTACTTGGCCGGAAGCTCATCAGGCGACCTCCAGGACTCGGCATTCGCGCGGCAGAAGCGCAAGGAGCAGTTTTTGCGGAAGGCGGACGGCGACCCAATCTCACTGCTCAACGTTCTTCGTACGCACCTGCGCATTCAGTTTGCGGCGCAAAGCGAGCAGCACCAGAGCCTGAGCAGCACGCTCTTTAGTGTCGCGTCCCGAAAGGAGATGTACGTGCGATTTTGCCCTGAGACTCTGTAGGGCTTATTGGTTGGTCCTGAACGGTTTGTGTATGTGTGGGATTTGTTATGGCCTTCCAAACAGCCAGGAAAGGGATGCAAAGGACGAGATCAGACGACTCGAGGCCTCAGGCGAGGCGCTAAGAGAGCACATTGGGGCCCTCATAACGCAGGTTTCAACGAGTGAGCACGAGCGAAAGTGGTTGGATAGGCAGTACAAGTGCTGTCTGGAGCAGATGAGCGACGAACTCCACAGACTGAGAGCTCAGGACCAGACGTACCAGCAACGTTCCCAGGTGCAGCAACAAGCGGTATGAACAATATTCCCTCTTCTTACTGTTAGGTATCTGGGGCCACAGTCTGAGGTTTGATACGGGTTCATAATGATTCGGATGGTTATGATGATAGGTTGAGACCTTCAAGCAGAGCTGCGAGGCGCTCGTAAAGGACAAGAAGAAACTCATTGAAGAACTCCAGTGCGCTGTTGCTACTGCTAACGGCAGCAGCGCCGTCACTGGCCCTACCAACACTGTTGCAAGCCCAATCAGCACTCAGAACGGCTCAAGTAAAGACTTGGTCGGTAGCACGCTCGCCGAGAACCAGAACCTGTGCCGCGCACTGCGAGAGTACGAAGTCAAACTCAGCGAACTGAAGGCCGCGAATGACGAGTGGAAGCGTGAACATCAGCGGCTCACGCAGCAGCTCGCGGGTTTTCGTCACAACACGCAGGCGCAGGCGGTGGGGAAACTGGAGAAGGAGTTTAGGAAAACCAAGACGCAGGCGGACGCACTAAAGGTGAGAATGGGTGAGAGCGACGCGGAGCTGCTGCGCACGAAAGCGGCGCTTAAGGAACGCGACGCGCGGATTCAGCAGATGAAGGACGAGTACAACAAGCTCTTCAATGCACTGCAGAAGATCAAGACGCACGGGCCGTCTTCGGCGTCGTCAGGATCATCAACAGCCAAGCCTACGCGGCTCTCGAGCGTCGCGATGCTAGGTGGAGATAGTACTAACAAGCTCAAGCCTACTGCATCGACGCCGAATCTGCTGGCAACTAGCCCAGGGGCTACAGTAGCAATAGCAGAGCCAACCAACAATGGCACTGGTACGATAGACGCCATGAAGCTTGCAGCGAACGACAATCCGTACCTGCTGGAACACTACAAGGCACGCTTAGAGCTCCTGGAGAAAGAGATCGAGGGCTTCAAGGTCCAAATCCGCAAGATGATCGCGTCCGAGTACCGCTACAAGCAGAAGAACCGACTGTTCCGCCTCGAGAAGGCTCAACTCATGGACACGTGCGACCACCTGCGCATGGAACTCGACAAGGCCGTGCTCAGCAGTGCCAAGGCGATCACGAATGTCCAAAAGCAGCAGCACCAGCAAGTGGCACTTAGCACTGTCAGCTATATTGGCGGTAGCAACAGGAGTCTCAGCGACTGTAGCTCTTCGCCAACAGCACATATGACACTCAAGAGGCACGGCGATCCAGCAACTACAGGCGGGAATGGCGGGAGTGGTTCGACCGTGAGCGAGATCAAGAAGCTCCGGCAGCGCAACCAGTTTCTCGAAGAGCGGTTCCGAGCCATTGTCGCGTCCGCTGGCACGACTACGACGTCCAAGAAAGACTCGAGAAGTAAAGAAACAGGAAATGCTGGTGCTGGTGGTGGATCAAAGAGCCAACAGCAGAGTGCGCCTTTGCGCCCGGAATCGGCTAGCGCAGCGCTTTCTCATTCAAAGCTCCATACAAGCTCAGAAGAGTTTGAAAATGGTTTTGAGGATGATGAAGATGATGAAGATGATGACGAAGGTGATGGCAGTGATGCGAAGAGCTCTGGTCATGACGAAGACGATGATAGCGCTGCTATGGACAATCAAGAGCGCTCTCTTCAGAGCAATATCCAGCAATTGAGACGACAGAGCTCCATCATGGCCATCCGATCCGTCGCAGAGCCTACCATAACCACGTCCCAGTTACCTCCAACACCCACACCGGTGATGGTTTCTATGAGCGCTTCGGACTCCTTCCGATCGCTGGACAGCAGCACACTGCAGGCACTGCAGCAGGTGAAGACCAAGGCGCGCGTCCGACCACAATCAGCCTCAACGACCTCCCACACGACAGCGTAACTGTTCTGCTGCTCCAAACTCAAACCAAACGGGAATAGACTGCCAAACAGACAACTGACAGACAGTCAAACAATCGACCTATCAGTCAGTCGTTTGACAGAGCACCTGCCTGTTCGGACAAGATGGCGGATGATGTGGACCCGGAGCAGCACGAGCGCGTGGCCAAGGCGCTGGAGCAGGTGAACGGCCTCAAGTACCGTGAGTACCTGAGTACTGTCTATCTATCACATGTCTTCTATTGCCAGCCGTTGATACTCAAATACCAACGTACCCTTAGGCTACTACGCGTCGCCTAAAGAGGCCAAGAAACTGCTCAACTTCCATTCGGACGACGAGGACGACGAGCACAGCCACCAGGATCACAGCCGACCTAGAGCCAATTCAAAGGCAACTAGGGAGGGCAAAGAGTGTTGTGGCGATGACAACGACGACGAGGATGACGACAGCGACGCGGAGCTCACGTTCGACGACCACATTGACCGCATCCTGCGCAAGACGCGCACGATCGCGCTGCTCAAGATCGCCAACAATACGGCCGAGATCCTGCCCGAGGACGACGATTTCGATGATGCTGATGACAACGAGGATGCGTTCGAATACGACGCATTTGATGCTGACGACGACGAAATCGACTCGAACGAGACCGACGACCGGTTTAACAATGACGACGACGAGCTACGGTTGCCGTCCCAGCAGAAGAGCTTCCGTCGGGGCAACAGCATGCAGTCCACGAGCACAATCCATAGTAGCAACAGCCATTCCAGCAAATGCAACTCTGGCGGTAGTGGGGGTGGCAACAGAGCTGGCCACGACGAGTCGATCGCCGCCATGCGGCTCGTGCGCACGCTGAGCTCGTTTCTGAGCCTCCCGCGGGTGATCAGCTACAAGGACCTCGAGATGGTAGGAGGCGAGCCCTCTTTGACTTTGTTGATAACTCATGAATGGGTGAACCAATGCTAACCGTTTCTTGATGTGTGTTGGGGTTAGATCACGGAGACGCTGCTGAATGAACCTTCTGGAGGCCACGACGACTATGGGGACCTCATCGACTTCCACGTCGACTCGGCGCGCGAGTCGAGCAGCGACAAAGGCGATGACGGTGGCGGTGGCAGTGGTACTGCCGTCTTAGACGCTCCTCCCATTTGGAAACGACGCAACACGGTGAGACCTTTGAGTTCTGGTACCTGGTAGCATATAGTGATTGAGACTTTGGGTTACTGAATACTATAGAACACGATCCAGCCGCTGACGTTGTCTGACGACCCTGACGACCTCGAGTTGCACCAACGGCGGATGTTCATGGAGGCGAACCGATTCAACCACTTTTCTAGCAAGGTGAGTTCGCTATCGTTTCACGACAGGGTTCTCTACGAATTCTCACTGCTCACGTCTACTTTGTCAACAGAACTTCTTCTCAGTGTCCAGCAAGAACATGCTGCCCAAGATGAGTATGCGCCACCTTGGGTCGCCCACGAGTCTCGGGTCTGTGGGCAGTTTCCGCAGCAACTCAAGCGAAGGTGGCGGTGGTGGGGGTGGGATGCTCCTGAAGAAGGAGTCCAAGCACAGCAGCAGCAGCAGCTTCCGCAGTCTCAATGGCTCGGTCGCAGAGGAAGTAGCCGAAGACAACGAGCAGAGGAACGGCGGGGGCGACGGAGGTTCCAGCGTCGCTGACGGCTTGTGCGACAACCCAGAGACTTTCGACGAAGAGGAGTACCTCAAGTGGCGCACAGAGGCAATACTCTAATGCCTTGACGTTTTGACCAGAATATTTCTTGTGGGCAGGACTAACATTGTGTATGTGTTGTCTGTGTCTGTAGGTGAAAGCCGAGTACCTAGCGTGGCTCAATGCCAAGCTGGAGGCGAAGCGGAAGCGGCGCGAGACGTTCAAGAAAGAAGCGGGAAAGAAGCCGCGGTGGCTGCTCTTGTACGAAGCCAGCAAGCGGCCCGAGCCCAAGGAGCCCAAGAAATGAGATGCCTTTTATATCATCACAGTAAAATGACATGTATATTGATCAAATTAGAAATGTCAACAACAGTAGCGTTGACATCAAATGCGATAGAAGATACTTCTTTCCTATCTGTTCTTCACAACAGCAACAGTCTGCGTCGACTACAGCGACAGCACCTTAATCAATGCGGCGCTTCACCTTAGCTTCCTCCTGGACCTTGACAGTCTCGATCGCGTATTTCGCCATGGCATTGGGCAAATTTGACGCGAATCCATAAAGAGCCACGCCCGAGAAGCCCAGGATAAGCCAGCGGTTGCGCGTGCGGCGCGCGCGCTCGCGCGGGTCGAACGAGTCGACGAGAGACGATGAAGAATCGCGAAGCTTCTTCGCGCCTTCAGTCACGGTCGCCTTCAGACGCTCCTGCGCGGTCGCCGAGTACTCGGACGCCTTCTCTCCCGTCTGGTGGCCCAATTGCTTCGCTGTCTCGAACGCGCTTGTCGAGTATTTCGCCGCCTTGTCCCCCGACTGCTGGCGCAGCTGCTGCGCTTTCTCATATGCTGCCGACTTCATCTCCGCTGCCTTCTCGCCTGCCTTTTGGCGCACTTCGTCCGCCTTCTCCTTGGCAGCGTCTTGCAGGTAGTCCTTGTTCTTCTTAAGGTTCTCCGCGACAGTCTCGACCTTCTCACCCGCTTTCTGGCGCATCTCTTCGGCCTTCTCCTTGGCGGCGTCCTGCAAGTAGTCCTTGTTCTTCTTTAGGGTCTCCGCGGCGTATTCCTGGTTCGCCTTGAGGTTCTCGGCGACCGAGGTGCCGACCTGGGCCGCCTTGACCTTCGCGTGCGCCCTCGTGTCGTGCGCCACCTCCTGGATCTTCTCCTTCGCTTGCCCCGCCTTGTCCTCGACGACTTCCGCGACTCGCGACGCCGTCTCCTTTGCGCGCTCCGCCCCTTCCTTCATTTTCTGCCCGGCAGCGTCAGCAGCATCGCGCATCTTTTCCGTTCCGTTCGTCTACATACCAGTCACAAAAACACAAAGCCAGCCAGCAAACAAGCGGTCAGTTTGACAGAACTTTTGACAAGCCGAGAGAGCGCACGAACGCAGCGAGAGAGGACGTACTGTCATGGCGCTGGTCTTCTTCTGGAGTGAGGTCCACGCGTCGTAGAGCTTTTCCATTTCTGTCGCCTCCACCGCCGCCTGTGCTGCTTGCGTTGCTTAGCTTGCCCTGTCCTGTCCTGTCCTGCCCTGCCGTACTTGCGCGTCGTATCTGCCCGTTATGATCGATCGATCAATCAATCTCCCATCAAAATAATGCCAATTGGGTGTCACATTTCCACCTGGTCGCAAGATATGTTGGCGAGCACACAGAACTCTTAAGCAGCAAATTGGCTCAGCTAAGAAGCATCCAGATGATGTGGTACACATGAAGAACCCACCATCATCTTCCCAACTGCCACACCTTGACTATTTCACTATCAGGCATCCTGTTGTAAGCATTTTTTAGATTTTTATCTTCAGAAACGTATTGAAGCGAGCAATGTGGATGGCACCACCACCACCGCAATTCAACGTGGCACACTCTATTTGTTTTGATGGGTGGGGGACTACAGTACACTGTCATATAAGTGCGATGCTAAATCTTGTGGCACACATCGTGAATCCTTTTCCCAGGAGTGTTTGCGTTGCTTGTCTCTTGATTGCATCTCTACAGTATTATTCCCCATAAGTGCGATCTGAAATCCTATGGCAGCCCAGCGACCTTGACGTTCGTTCCAGCGCAATCGAATTCATTTCGGCACTCCCCCGCGGACGCCCCCAGCACCAGCAGCTCCAACTTAGAGAGAGATCTCCAGCATGTTCGGCGGATTCGGACGACGCGCCGAGCCTGCGCCAGAGGCCAGCGCCCCTGCGCCCTCCACGCTCAGCCAGAAGCCTGCGGCCGCAGCCCCTGCGGGCAACAATGCCGGCCCGGGCGGCTACTCGTTCGACCCCTCGGGTCTCGAACGCGCCGCCAAGGCCGCGCGCGAGCTGGAGAACTCGCGCCACGCGAAGGAAGCGTTTCAGATCGCCAAGGAGACCGAGAAGACCAAGCAACTCGAACACACCTCCAAGGTGAAGGAGAACGAAGCGCTCTACAAGCAGTACGAGATTGTGCGCGTGCAGAAGGAAGGCGAAGAGCGCCGCAAGACCCTCGAAGAGGAGACGCGCCAGCACCAGCAGCGCGCGCAGTACCAAGATCAGCTCAAGCGCAAACAGTATGCCGATCAGCTGGCATACCAGAAGCAGATGAAGGAGCAGGAGCTCAAGAAGCAGGAAGAGATGCTCGCGCGTCAGGAGAGCTCGCGACGAAAGACCCTTGAGTACGAAGCCGAGCTTCGCCAGAAGACCGAGCTCTCCAAGGTCGCGGCCGAGGTCGAAGGTAAGATCAAGCAGGAGCGCTTGAACCACGATCTACACTTGGAAGAAGCGCGTGTGCGCGCCAAGGAATACCGTGAGACCGTCATGGAAAGTATCAAGCTCGCGGGTTCTACGATCGGTTCCGGTGTCATGACGTTTGTGGACGACAAGGAGAAACTCACTGCCACCGTCGCGTCGCTCACCGCCCTTGCGCTTGGTGTGTACACTGCGAAAACCGGTACGGGCGTCGCAGGCAAGTACATCGAAGCGCGTCTCGGCAAGCCGTCGCTTGTGCGTGAGACCTCGCGCCGCACTGTCGCGCAGGTTGTCGCGAACCCAGTGCCATCGATCAAGCGCGTACTGCGTCTCCAGAAGCCGCATGATGCGCTGGAAGGCGTTGTCTTGGAACCAAAGCTTGACGAGCGTCTGCGTAGCGTGGCTGTATCCACGTTCAACACGAAGAAGAACCGCGCGCCATTCCGTCACTTGCTGCTCCACGGTCCGCCAGGTACCGGTAAGACGCTGTTCGCGAAGGCGCTCGCGCGTCACTCTGGTCTCGAATACGCTATCTTGACCGGTGGTGACGTCGCGCCGCTCGGTCGTGAGGGTGTGACGGAGATCCACAAGCTGTTCGACTGGGCGTCGCATTCTCGTCGGGGTCTCTTGCTCTTTGTCGACGAAGCCGACGCATTCCTGCAGAAGCGTAGCAACACCGTGATGAGCGAAGACATGCGCAATGCGCTCAACGCGTTCCTTTACCGCACGGGTGAGGCGAGCGACAAGTTCATGATCGTGTTTGCGAGTAACCAACCGGAGCAGTTCGATTGGGCGATCAACGATCGTATTGATGAGATGGTCGAGTTCTGTCTGCCAGGCCACGCCGAGCGCGTGAAGATGCTCAAGCAGTACTTTGACAGCTACATCCGCAAGCCGAAGAACTCGTCGGCGAAGAAGATCTACGTAGAAGACGACATCGACGACTCGCTCTTTGAGGAGATCGCGACGCGCATCGACGGCTTCTCGGGCCGTGAGCTCTCGAAGCTCGTGATCGCGTTCCAGGCGTCCGCGTATGGCTCGGCCACGTCCGTGTTCTCGAAGCAGATGATGGAGGATGTGCTGGAGCACCACTTGACGGCGCACAAGCAGAAGGAGGAGTGGAAGAACTACGTCGGCCCATCGGAGAAGCATGACGTCATCAAGCTGGCTTCCGACTAAGGTGGACAGCCCATGGTGCCAGGTCAGTCCGTCCAGTCCAAGTGGACATTTTTGACCCGGCCGAAGGAAAACACGCGCTTCGCAATCACGAAGCTCTACCCACCGCCCCAAACTTCCCGAAATCGTAGTCGCTGGCTTCAGTAGTGAGTTGGCCGCTGCTGCATGCTGCATGTTACGTTGATAGAATAGACTAGTTCCTGGGTCGTGGGCGCTACTCTGTTGAGTTCACACAGTTTTTTCACTATTCCCCTGAAGCAAGAGGAAGAAGAGAGAGAGAGAGACGCCTTTTGGCTCGTGTAGATTGATAAGATGATGATGCACAACCAATCCGTAGATACACACACGCGCGCCGCTTTGGTCCTCTGACTATTGTTTGCATTGCATATCTCGCTCGTGGTGATCAAGGTGATCAAGGGAACTTGCTTGCCAAGAAAAGCTCAAAAGCTTTGATGGATCGCACAATAAAAATACACAGGTCGAGATCTCTGATATTCTACCCAAACACTGGCATCCTTTTCCAAAGGATATCATATTTCCACTTGAGGTACGATAGCTGACTAAATCAACAAAACCTGCGTAAATGGATTTGCTCGTGACATATCCTTTGGTGACTATGTGCTATCAGAGGTGCAAACATCATCACTTCCCACACTCAGAAGTGGATCAATCGAATCGAATCGAATCCTCAATCAAAGCAGACAGACACATACAGAGAAGAATGCTGATCCGCGTGCGCTCCAAGAACGGCATCTGGCGCGTGCCGGATCTGACGCCGCAGTCCACGGTCGCGCATGTGAAGCATTGGGTGGAGCAGCAGCACGCGATCACCGTGGGCACACAGCAGCTGTCGCTGGACCAGCACCACGCGCGCGTCGCGCAGGACCACGAGACGCTGCAGACGCTGGGCGTCGGCCACGGCGACATGCTCTTCCTCGACTACGACGGCGACTTCATCACGACGGGGGGCGCCGTGGGAACCAAGGTGAACGCGGATGGCACGATCACGCACGTGACATACCATGAGAGCGCGGGCAAGAACTCGTTCCGCCCCGGGCTTAAGGCGCTGCGCGACATGAAGATGCACTGGACGCTCGGCGAATTTATGCGCATGGACGCGCAGTTTGAGTACAAGATCAGCGCGCAGAAGAGCGCGCACGTGAGCAAAGTGGTGCTGGACGCCGCGAGCTGCAACGATTTTCAGGGCTACCTGCGCCAGTTTGCATTCCAGCAGTCGCGCTGCGGCTGGCTCTATGGCACCGTGAACGAAGAGACCAAGGAGGTGACAGTGGATTTCATCTACGAGCCCCCGCAGGAAGGCACGCCGTACGGCTTTGAAGTGCTCGACGACCCGAATGCCGACAAAGTGGACGCAGTCGCGGAGGCGCTCGGCCGCGAGAAGGTCGGCTGGGTGTTCTCTCACCCGCCGCGCGAGGAAGAGACGTTCCACTTCTCGGCGCACGAGATCCTGTTGGCGGCGCAGCTGCAGGCCGATGCTGGCGGCAAGGAGTCACTCTTCGTGACGCTGAAGGTGACACTCGATAAAGAGGGCCAGGCGTCTTTTGAAGCGTTCCAGGTGAGCGACCAGTGTGTGGAGATGTTCAGCGTTGGCGCGCTCGTGGAGCACGAAGAGGACCCGAAGAGCTGCGGTATCCTGGACACGTTCACGGCGCTCGTGGAAGCGAAACCGGCCAAGGAGGTGGACAACAACTTCTTTCTGTGCGTAGTGCCCGTGGTGACCCACGAGTCGGAGATGAAGTGCGACTTCCCCAAGCTCAACCGTGAGGGCAACTTCCGCTCGCGCGCGGCGCTCAAGGAGCAGCTGCAGAGGTACAAGGGCGAGGAGTACGTCAAGCGCATCAGCGACTTCCAGCTGCTGGTGTTCCTCACGGACTTCCTGGACCCGCAGACTGATATCCCGGCGATCTGCCAGTCGGTCCGCAACCCGCACATCCCACTCGACTCAGGCTACCCGATCCTCATCGACTCGGTCGCCGGCAACCACTAAGGACGAAGAACAGCATGGAGACAAGGTGGCCGCAGGTAAGCGCGTATTTACATACACAAAAACAGGAAAAGAGAGAGGTAGATGCTGCTGTTATTACTTACTGGTCAGGTTGACGCTGCCGTCCAAAGTTCCATTGATAGGGCTACCGACATTAACAATAACAACGTGAAATACAATCTCGGAGCCAGGGCCATCTACAAATGCAATTTGTGTCGCTTCACTCAGGACCGAGACATCAACGCCAGTAGGACCATCTTCATTAGGAGCGTCAATCATTTGCGAGGATAGGCTGGCAGAGTTATCGATGAGCCTACACCGCGGCGACCTGCTGGCGACAGCGGCTCAAAAATACAGGCGTCAGTGAGCTAGTACTTGCTTCCGCGGGTGCGGTCGTGTGGTCCTTGTGCAGAATCAGATTGCCCTGCTCGTTGTGGAAACAATAGCAGAAAAGATCAGGTTGAAGCCACCGCGTGGCTTCTTTTCCTGCTGTTGCAGTTGCCGCCGTTGAATGCGAATGAAGAGCCTCGCGCGCATTCAGCGCACAAGGCACAACTGGCCAAACATCCATTTTTGGCTGGCATTCTCTGTTTTTTAAGCTGGCATTCTCATGGAAATTCTCTCCCCATCCTTCCGTCTGTTGTTTTGTGTGTCGCGTCGTTGTTGTTCTTTTTCCTCGTTGGCGCATCGGATTGGCCAGAAATACGCGTCAAACCTGGTATTGCGCATTCTGATTGGCCGATTGGAGCAATCCGCTGAATCCAACCATCCCGCCGCCGAAAAGCGCGCCACACCACGACTGCACATGAATGAATGAATGAACGAGTGACTGCGGAACGGACGGACGGACTGACGATTCACGCGCTCTCTCTCTTGCAGTCGCTGGTTGCTGGTCATTCCTAATTGGAGAGAGTCTGTGACACCAGACGCCCTAGTAGCTTAGCTCTATTTCTGTATCTTGATCCCAATGGTGCAGCGCAACGTGCTCGACATGGTGTTGCTGAGCGCGCTGCTGGTCGCGGCCGTGGCGACGATGCGCAAGCGCTCGGAGAAGAGCCGCCAGTCCAAGCAGCTCGCCAACTCGCCGTCGGACGCGCGCGAGCTGGAACTCGTCAAGGACATCGTGTACATCAACAACACGGTCGGCCCGGACTCATTCCGCCTCAACCGCCTCAACCAGACGCTCAACGACGAAGGCAATCAGATCCTCGTGGTCGGCGTGTGCGGCGGCTCGGGCTCAGGCAAGACCACGCTCTCGCGCGCAATTATCTCGGACTTCGGCGCCGAGCGCGTGTCGTACCTCTCTCACGATTACTACTACAAGGACCTGAGCCACCTGACTATGGAGCAACGTGCGGAGCACAACTTTGACCACCCGGACTCGCTCGAGACCGACCTGCTCGTCAAGCACTTGAAGCTGCTGCGCGCCGGCAAGCAGGTCGAGATCCCCGAGTACGACTTTGGCACGCACTCGCGCTGCAAGCAGACGACGCTCATGAAGCCCAACAGCGTAATCCTGGTGGAGGGCATCCTGATCTTTGCGGACCCGGAGCTCGCGGAGCTTATGGACATCAAGATCTTCGTGGAGACCGCGGCGGACATCCGATTGGTGCGCCGCCTGCGACGAGACATGGAGGAGCGCGCGCGCACGGCCGAGTCGGTCATGAACCAGTATATGAAGACCGTGCGTCCGATGCACATGATGTTCGTAGAGCAGTCGAAGCGGGTTGCCGATATTATTATCCCCCACGGCGTCAACTCGGTCGCACTCGACATGATCATCTCGCGATTACATAGCTTTACGGCGCTCACGAGCGGCGGCAGCAGCAGCGGCGGCAGCGAGCGCTCAGACTCGCTCGGCGACGAGAAGGACCTCGAGAAAGCGACCGGCGGCAACAACCTGGCAGCAGCGGCGGCAGCCCAGTAACGAGATGTCAAGAGTGTAGATGAAGGAGAATGCGGCGAAGAGATCCGAATGGATTGCTTCTATACTGCAGCGAACAGCAATGATGCTATACAAAAGTGCATGAATGAAGAGCTCTTTGATTGAATTGCGTTAAGACACGACTCGAGTGACTGGCTACGAACGGAATTAACCGCGACACAGCACGGATACAGTCGTCTGGATGGGGATATATACGAATGAAAGGCTGCAAGCGCATTCACACGTGCTGCCGGTAGCCTTGGTCGTCCATGCCTTCCTCCATCTCGCTCTCGTCCACGCGCTCGCACACCATGTCGCAGATCGGGTCGCTGCACCGGCAGCCCGTGAGCATGCCGCAGTCACAGCAGTCGGCGCTAAGGTGGAACTCTTTTCTGCTCGCGCTTGCCGTCGGACTGGCGTCGCTTTCGAAATCTGCCGGGTCTTCTTCCTTGACAACTGCACACGGAACTCGGTAGTGGCGTCGAAGGTGGTAGTGATGGTGGTGAAGAGAAGCGGTCGACATGTTCTGGTTGCTGAGAAGGAGCTGTTGAGTCACTGGCGTAAATGACTGCTGCGGAGACTTGTGGCTGACGACGTAGATGGCGATGTGAGCAATCAGCAAGAGGATGAAGAAGTACGGGTACTGCTGCTGAGGTTGCATTTTGAAGACTGAGTGACAATGGCGCTTTGTGAAGGACGTGGCAGTTGGTGCTTCTTTCGGTGACCCTAGACAACTTGGCAGTCTCCCGTACAAAATGTTCGATGGAAGGAGTGAGTCAAGAACGACAGAACAAACGAAGGCAAATCAACTCACTTTGGCCACAAATTAGAACGGCGGCGTCGCATGTTTATGAGTTGATTAGTTGGTTTAACTTGCTGCCCCTCGCTCTTAGCCCGTGGGATGTTTTTCCCTCGTCTTCGCCGAAATGAACCACACGAGTCTCACTCACTCTGGGTGCTGATGGATGGTAAATGGGAATGAGCCTACGCGCGGGCAATCACCACCTCCAGTTCTTCGGCGGTGCACACGTGGAACCCCTTCTCCTTCGTCACGATGGCGAGCTCCACGTTCGAGCTGGTCAGCTTCTCTTCCATGTGCTGTGGTAGAATAGCAAAGAAAGCAAAAGTGAGATCTAACTAAATACATGCGGCCTGATCAACAATGAAGACTTTACATACCTGCTTCAGCGAGGTGATCGCTAGTGTCTCGGCCTCCTTGAGCGTTAGGTTCTCGGTGTAGCTCTCCTTCAGATTATTTAATGCACCTTCTGAGCCCGAGCCGATCGCGTGCGCTCGCACCGGCACGTACGTGCCTGACGGGTCCGACGAGTAAAGCTGCGGGCCGGACTCGTCCACGCCCGCGAGAAGCAGCGCGACGCCGAATGGGCGACTCATCTTCTGCTTGTGGTTGTTCTCGTCCGAGCCTTCGCCGAAACTGAGCGCCAGGTCGCAAATGGCCTGCGTGAGCGCGTGCACGCGGATCTTCTCGTTGTACGAGAACCAGTGGTTCGTGGCTTCCACGCGCGCGTGGTCGATCAGTGTCTGCGCGTCGGCCGTGATGCCGCTCATCGCCGCGCCAACATGTCGGTCAATCTCCATGATCTTCTCGATGCTGCAGGTGTGAGGAATAAGTGCCACATTAACATTGAGTGAATCAGTGAAGCTTAGCTACCAGTAAGCGTGAAAACCAATTGTGCACATTTTTACCTGCCAGGTTCGAGCAATGTCGAGGTCAATCGCTTCTCGACAGCGAGCACGACGCCTTCCTTGGTACGGATACCAATCGCGGTCGTTCCCATCTAGATCAGCAAGCAGCATAAAGATACCAATGATAAGCAAACGCGTCATAGCCTCAACAACATTGACGCATCAATGCCCTTGTAAAGATCCACCTCAATACTCAAAATCCCGTACATACCTTGATGGCTTCAATGGCATACTCGACCTGGAAGATACGCCCTTCCGGCGAGAACGTGTTGACGCCGCGATCGTACTCAGTACTTCACATACAAACGCAGCAAAACACAGGCAGATTGTGAGCTTTATCTTCCTCATGTGTATGTCAGGGCGGTGCCTTCACTCGGCCTCCTTCATTACCAAGCGTAGCGCCATTGGGATCTTACTTGTTCTGGAACATCTTCTCGCGCTGCTTGCTGCTGCTGCTTTTTGCTTTGGCTTTCGTTCTCTTCCTGCTGCTGGTGATAGATTTCCTCCCCCCAAAGACACAAGCGATATCTTCTACACAGTACTGTGCTTAACATTTTCGGATTCCATAACTAATCTGTCTTTTATAATACATATGTAATAGCGGAATTAGTAGAAATGATGCTGTAATGCCAGTTCCTGTCTGAAAATCAAATGTGTCTGATGCAGTAGTTGCTTCGTTGACAAACACGGTGCAGTTGCATCCTACCCAGCTGCATACTTCTCTATTAATCTGTCTCGTGCTGTGCGATGGCTCCAGATTGAAATTCTGCTCAACCAAGCCGCCGCAACGCACAGCGGAAGAAATCGGAGAGATCCCTGACATATGCACCTATTTGGCCGAGAAAGCGAGTGCATTGACGTACGCGAGAGAACTTCGAAAGCTCTATTCTCCATTCTCAACCTGCTCTTGCAAATACGCGCTTGGTCACGCGATCGCACCCAGTTTGGGTATGATTCATGAGGAGCTGTACGAGCCCAATGCGGCGATTTGGCACCATGTTCTCTGCAGCTGCGCCTCGTGTTCTTGTGAGATAGTTAATATTAGACTCGCTGGTGTGGTTGGTGACTCTGAGCTGTGTTCTTACGCTTTTGTGTGTCGCTGAATGCATATGCCATGACACCGTGTGGAAGAAGAAAAGATCTATCTGTAATGCTAGAGTGCGCGGTGCTAATGGGTACAGGCGAAGTTGTACAAATGGTTTACAACACACGTTGCGTGCACGCAGCACGCAGCACTCGATGTAAGAGCAGCTTGTGGCATAAGCTTTCATACGTTGAGAGCAAGGCATGCGCGTGGCTGCATCGCTCCAATATGAGGGTCGCATGCTGGGAATGGTGCATCCAGTTAGCCGACTGGTTGCAATCAATAATCCTTTGTTGGTGGCGACTGCAACATGCAATAATCAGATACCTGGAGCTGCTATGAGACTTCAGTGAAGGGCTGCGAGATATGTTTGGGACACGTTGCATTCTTTTTCGCCTCCTTCTTCGCTGTTCGATCGCGTTTCTCCCCTCTCCTGCGCTACGCCACGCCACACACCAGTAAACTCACGCATCGCGCTGTAAAGCAAAACCAGCAGAGCTGACCCAGCCTCAACTTCCAGGGTAATGGCTGCTTCTTTTCTCACGTGGTAGGATTAGATCTCTCGCTCTCTTTCCACGTCCGACTTCGGTGTAGAAGCTCAACACTTGGATGTATCACACTGAGATAGTTCCGGTGGCAACATGTGCGCATTACGGGTGGTATCGGTATATTTATTGGATGCCAACACTGGCAACTGCGATGGTTGGTGCACCAGCAGCTAAATGCTTGGCTCCAAAAAATCCTGGTGCGCGAAGCGACACTGTTTGGATGGAATCACTAGTGTGGACCACTTCACCACAGTGATGGTCACTCCTTCGATATTTTTTTTCCAGATTACCCTTTTCTTGCTTGGAGCAATGGGGGAACGCTCAATACAAAAAGTCAGTCAAGTCAGGCAGATACAAGCAAACTGGACGAGCAAGGCAAGACGCGCGGGGTTGAAGTGAAACCGCCGCCGCCCTGCTCGTTGCCGCCACCACCACCATCAGCAGCACGCCATTCCGCAATCTGCGCGCACTGACTCAAGCGCGTCCGGTCCAAGCGTCGAGAAAGAGAAAGAGAAAAAGACGTCGCAAGGGCTGTAGTCTTCACGCCGTACATACACGCACCACCAAGTCCGAAATGCCGATGGTCATGCAAATGTGCAGCTCGCTGCACGATCTCAAGCTCGACGCACCACTGGAAGGAAATCGCGAGCGCATCCCGAGTCTGCTGCGCAAGGGGTCGTTCCACCAGTGGATTAGCGAAGAAGTCAAGAAAGACGGCGCCGTGCGCATGATCCAGTCGTTCGTGCGCTCCAAGCTGAAGCTCCAGGACCCGGTGAAGCAGAGCGATCCGCTCGCCGACAGTGTCGCGTCGTCCACCTCAACCGCGACCTCGTCTTCAGAAGAACTTATTGAAGAAGAAGTGCACCAGCATCTCGAAGTGTTCCTTTGGCACGGGATTTCACTCGGCTTGGAGTTCGATTCGTGTCCGATCACCGGGTACCCTCGCGTCATCGACGACGCGAACAGCAACGACTCGCTTCCAGGGATGTGGAATGTGCGAAATGGAGATTTCTTGCTCTTTGTGAACGAGTCGAGCACCCACTGCTCGTACATGTCGATCAATCAAGTCGTGCAGATTGTCGAGGATGGCGTGCGACCAGCGATCCTTCGCTTTCGTCGCCCTGGAGCCAATGAGATGCAGAAGAACATCATGACTCGCTCGCGGCGGATGACGTCAGCAGTCCGCCAAGACCAGCACAAGCGACGCGAGCGCCTCGAGCGATCCTTGAGTTACATTATTTGGCGTGAAGAAGACCCTGCACTCGGCATTGGTCTGAAGCCCGACAAGACCAAGCCGTACCCAGTCGTGTCGGAGCTGAGCGAGTTCGGAGCTGTTGGTCAACAAGCGGAGCGGAGTCCAGTCAGCGTTGGCGACCTCTTGCTTTCCATTAATCACCTGGATGTATCCCAGCTGGGCTTCAAGAAAGCAATGCAGGTGCTACAGTTCGCCCCCAGACCACTCGTCATGACGTTTCGCCGAACTACCCAAGAACCGGAGGAAGCGCGCTGTCTCGACCTATAACTCGAGAATGCTCCGGCTCAATTGTGTGTGCTTATTTATCAAGAACCGGAGGAGCAGTCACCAGGCAGCCTCCCACCACGCAATGCCGCTCCGTGCTCCGAAGAGTAATGTGGGAGAAGAAGAACCCATCGTGCGCTGTGGAAGTATTTAAGACAAAGACGAAAAAGAAGAAGAGTAGCATAGCAACTGTGTGGTGTCAAAGTCACATGGATTTGTAACTTTGACTTTAGTAAAAAAAAATCAAGCAAATAATTTCTCAAAAAACATCGTGCCATGATTTCTTATTCCTTTTTGGCAAGTGAATAAAAGCCACTGTCAAGCATGCCCATCATCCCACTGCAGCAAGGACTGACAGACGAACGCAAAACGCACGTCGGGATTCGGCGACAAGCGCAACGTTGCGAGTAAGCGCCTGTGCGCTTCGCACGATCTGTGCCGGGAAGGTATTAAGAGGCGTCCGATTCTCAGCATCGACGACGAGGCTTTACTGTTGTGCGAGTGCTTGATTCATTTGAATTAAATTAGTGGTCTTTGTCTTAAAAAATTGGTTGCTCGTTCTCTATCCTTTCTTCTTCTCAAGTTAAGTTAGTTGGTCTCGCCGCCGAAGCGCACGAGGATCGCGGTCATGTTGTCCATGGAGCCCTGCGCCTTGGCTTGGTCCAGCAGCTGGCGGCAGATCGCGCCCGCGGTCTCGCCCAGCGCCAGGCGCTCGGCCACGAACTGCGTCACCTGCTCGTCGCTGAACACGTCCGTGACGCCGTCGCTGACCAGCACCAGGAACGAGTCGTCACTCACGATCTCCACCGACTCGATGTGCGGCGCGCTTGAGATGAATGGCTTCTCGTCCGCCTGGCCGAGCGCGCGCGTCACGGCCACCACGCCGCCCACGCGCTTGTTCAGGATGATGCCCTTGAGCGCCTTGATGCGCTTCACCTCGTCCTCGTTCGTCGCCTTGTGGTCCACCGTCAAGCGCGACGTCTCGCCGTTGCTATAAAAGATCGCGCGCGAGTCGCCCACGTTCGCCACGTGGAACATTGTCCTTCCGTTGTACGTGCGGATCAGACACGTCACGGCGGTTGATCCCGAGCACGCCGACTCGTCAAACGTCTCCAGCTCCTTGTCGATCGACGCGAACGCGTCCGCGTAGCAGGTCTCGATATCCTCGGCACTGAGCACGTCCGCGTCGATATCCAAGTAGTCGTCCACGCTGCTCGTCGACGTGGCAGCACTCTGGTTGCTCTGCTCCGAGTCCCGACGGAGGTTCGTGTTGAACTTGGACGCCATCAGCGCCGAGAGCTTCGTGTGCAGATGCGTCGCCGCGTACTTGGAGCAGAAATCGCCGCCGTGGCCGTCATACACGCCGAAGAAGCTACTCTTCACCGGGTCGCCCTGAAATGCCTTGTATGTTGGGATCGCGACGCATTCGTCCTCCATGTACTTGCGATACCTGCTGTTCTGCGTCGACACGGCCGCAAACTCCTTCACGACAGGGCTGACCGGCATATACTCCATCCAGTCCGCGTCCGTCGGGCTGCCTGCTGACCTGTTGTTGTTGCTGCTGCTGCTCGACTGTGGGTGCTGGAGCTGCTGGTACTGCACTGTATTCATGACTTTGGAACTCTCGGCGCGGAATTTCTCCTCGTCGAGTGGAGGCGGCATGTGCGGCATGCCCGGATACGACTTGAGCGAGCAGCTCTGGTTCGCGTCCTGGAGCGACTGGTGTGCTGGCAGAGCGCGCTGGCGGCGTCCGATGCGCCACTGCGGGCGACTCTTGGCGCCGAGCATGTTCATGTTGCTCTGCGCGCCTAGGCTGTGGTGGTGATGGCTCGACGAGGCGGAGGCGGCGCTTCTCGGCGGCGCGGCGGCCACGGCGTACTGGTCTTGGCGCGAGCACGCGGTGCCCATGGGGTTAGCGGGGGCGCGGGAGATAATGGTGGAGCGATGTGAGGCAGTCAGTCCGTTGATCTGACTCGCTCTCCTCTCTCTTATGTCGCTTGAGCTTGAGTGCGGGGCCTTGGGCTGCAAATCGTCTAATGACTGATGGCACAGCCGCCCCCAGACCTCAGACGATTACGCCTCCCAGCAAACCGAGAGCTCGTTTCAGCGAGCGACTGCCAGTAGTGCCACACTTGGAATGATACGGTACTCTTCATGTGACCGCACCTTGTTTTGTCACGGAGCAATTAGGTTAGGGTTCGCCAGTGGATTTATTTGTGCTGCTATTTTTGGCTCTCTGAGAAAACGCCCGCCCGCCCGCAAACAGGGAAAGGGGAAGAGTTAGACGCGTGCAGTACCGTAGTTGATTTATTTTCTTGTGGCATACTGAAAGCAAGTGAAATGGAGGCATCGGCTGACAGAATGGCTTGATTCGGTTTGGCAAGCGAGCGAGTGAGTTATTCTTGTTCGACACTGAGACAGGAGAGTTTAGTTGACAGGCGGCTGACTGGCTGGTCATCTGCGGACAGAGTCTGGTTTCCGATGACTTTTAAATCCATCAGCGGAGCCACGCAGATCTCTCTATGTGTGTGTGTGTGTGTGTGTGTGTGTGTGTGTTCCCATGCTGGTTCTTGTTTTCCATTTTGTGGTGTCAAACAAAACCAAAAACTCTCAACTGCATTTCTTGTTTCTCGTGTGTTTGTTTGGTTGTTGTTGTGAGCAATTTGTTGTTTGTTTGTTTGCTTGGAAGCGTGACCGAGCAGGTCACAATCGGCCTGCTGCATGGCTTGTCTTTGCAAGCGGGGTTTCTGCCTGGGAATTGATTCATTTTCAGCGCATCAAGTTGATTTATTGCGCGCGAATAGAGAGCAGAGCGGGCTGCTTGTTTGATAGCGCCAACGCGACTTGTGCGAACGCGCGTGAGGCGTTCTCGCTTCTTGTTCGTGTGACAGGCAGCACGCAGCAAGGAAAGCGACTTGTGTGGCTGCTTTGGCGCACAGAGCCTTGCGCGCCACGTGAATAAATGCGTCCGCCTGTCAAGCGGACGTGTCTTCAGAGGGTGTCCCCAAGCAGCATCCCCCTCCGCCTCAAATGGCGGCTGCTCACTGGCCAATCACCCGTCCGACGCGCGAGGCGTCATGCTTTCGGCGAATGGTGACCCGCCAGTCGTTTTCGTCGCCAGATGCAGTATGCTGCTGGAAGGCAAGCGACACCTTTGAATGCAAGCAGGACGCACACAACAACAACAACAGCGGCTGCTGGACTTGCGTACGTGTTTGCTTGATTGATTTTGTTCTCACGAAGAAACGAATTTTGCGTCGTGCGTGTGCGCAAATGCAAGTGACGGCCAGCTATTGCGAAACTGTCGCTCAGTCGGTTTCCGTTGCCCGAGATCTTCTTCGAGCGAGCATCTTGTTCGTTGGCTGGTTGCAGGCTGCAACTCTTGCTTTTCGTCCGCAAGTCGGCCCTTGTGCCAAAACGCAGTGACGCGCGTGCGCAAGTTGCTTGGGGCAACTGTTTGCGACCAGCGCGTCTGGGAATCTCGCTTCTTGCTTCAGAAATCAAGGAGGATGGTGGCGTGCGGGAAAACAAACATGCGGAGACATAAAAGAGACCGCGGACTTTCTTCCAACATCTAAACGCTGCCTGCCTGCTTGCTTGCCTTGCTTTGCTGGATTGATCGAGTCAGAAACGGGGACGGATTTGTCAAAGGACCGCCGCTCGCTCTTTTACACTGTTTGCCTATGTGGACTTGTTGTTGCATAACACTCGCGCGCTTGCTTGTTTTGTGTGCCAGTTGTTTTCTGCTTGGTGTGCAGCGGCGCACAGCTCCGCAAGATCGGTTTTCTTGCTTGGAGATGAAGGATGTCAGTGATCGCGTGTGTCGCGTATTTCGCGCATTGCTGACTGCTTTGGGGCTGCTGCTGCTGCTGCCACAGCTGCTTCATTTGCGCAAATCGAGCGCTTGTGCGCGTGCTTGTGCTTGTGCGCTCCAGCCAGAGCATTTGCGAGAAAATTAGCGAGCGCGTTGTTGCTAATTCCTTCGTTATTTTCCTCCAAACAAACTGCTAATATGTAAACCAAAGAGATTCAGATTCACAGACTCTTTTCCCTTTCGTGTGTCCGTCTTTTAGCAAAATGCTGGCTGGAATTGCTCTCACTCTCCGACCAAACACTACTTCTCTGTATGAGAGAGAGAGAGACTCAGACGCTATTTCTCCTATGTCGACAAACTGCACTCTTGAAGGTGAAGTTTGGGCATTCTCGCATTGAAAAAGTTTGCGGACGAATGGCGAGTGGATACTCGCGGTGCCGAGGAAAACAGCCGGCAAGAACGACGTTGGTTCTTGACGCTGATTGTGAGAGAGGAGAGTGTGAACAAGCGCGAAGAACTGAAAGAAGTGATGGGCGGACGAGAGAGAGAGTGAGATGCACCCTCTAAAGCAATCGCAGATGGATTCATCTGCGGTTCGCCTGCTCGAAGCCTCCAAGGGATCCAACTCTGGTAATCGAGCGAGAATGGGCTAAGTTGTGCGTGCGTCCATCCATGGATGCCTCCCTGTGTAGAAATTGTGATGTTTACAGTTCACTTGATTGCAAAGTCGACATCACCACTACCGTATACGCGATGTTATTGATAATTCACCGATATTAGTACCGTAATTCTCTTGTTATGAATCGCACTCTCAAGGAGAGCTCATAGCTCTGACATCCCCTAATTGAACTGACCTGGAGGCTACCTCACCATGTGTAATGAACATGTTGCTTGCATGATAGATGTTCACTCGTATTTAGCCTGAACTGCGAACGTCCTGGGTATGACTCGATCACCTATGGGAGTTTTTGTCGATAGATATCGATTCGCAGACCACAACACAACAGCAGCAACAGCAAAACTTCCTCCTCACAGGTCGAGCACCTTGAACTCGTCTCGGAAGACATTCACGTCGCGCGTGTCGGCCAGCTTGACGAGGTCGAAGCGCTCCATGCACGTGAAGCAGATCCGCAAGTAGCTCCAGATGTGCTCGGCGCGCGCGTTCAGACTCAGCGCCTGCAGGTAGCATTTGGTGGCTTCCTCGTAGTCGCCCAGGTTCGCGTGGCTGATGCCCAGGTTCAGCCACCCACGTGCGTAGCGGGGCTTGAGCTCCAGCGCGCGGTGGTACGATGGGATGGCCTCCGACGAGCGCGACGAGTTCGCCAGCGTCGCGCCGAGCTTATTCCAGAGCGAGTATTCGTTGGGGCGCTCGTGCGCAGCCATACGGAAGCTGTTCGCCGCCGCGTCGTAGTCCTTCGACACATTGTAGAGCACGCCAAGCACCACTTGCACGTCCGAGTCGCTCGGGTCGTGTGCGCGCGCCTGTAGCATCAGCTGCATCACTTCGTCCATCAGCGAGCCGTCGCTGTACTCGTCCAGATGGATCTCCAGCCCGTGGAATTTGGGGTTGTGCTGCACCCACGCCTTCAGGTTCTTCAGCGCCCCCTGCGGGTTCAGCTCGTTCACGTTGCTCACGCCGAGGCCGAGCAGCGCGCTCAGGTTGTATGGATCCTCCTCCACGGCGCGCTCGAGGCACACGATCGCGCTCTTGTCTTCGTCGTTCTCGGCGTGGCAGTCGCCGAGCATCCGCCATGCCTCGCTGTTCTCCGGGTGCTGCTGCACCTCGGCCTCAAACGCTAGGATCGCCTCCGTGAGGTGGCCCGCCTCGAAGAACTCGACGCCCTTGAGGAAGTTGTCTGACGCCTCCAAGTACGGGTTCTCCGCCTTGTAGATGTATTCACTCGAGTCGTTCACCGTGTCCCACGCGTCTTCAAACGGGTCTGTCGTCTGTGCATCCGCCATCGCTTTCTCCCAAATCGCTTCCTAATAGATACGAAAGGTGGCACAAAGCAAATGTTCAATACACTTGAGCAGAGCACAATGCCATAACAATCAAATAGCCACGTACCAGGTTGTCGCCTTCGTCCCACGCGCCTTCGAACGCCTTCTGCTCTGCCGAATGGGAGTCGTCCCATGCACTATCGAACGTCGTCGTGCGGGCTGCGCTGGTGTCACCCCATGCTCCCTCCATTCCCTGCTGAGGCGCGCCAGCAGCGTCCGCGAACGCGCTCTCCATGGTCGACGCGCTGCTCTGCCACGTGGACTCGTACAAGTCACGGTTCACGCGCACGTCGGCGGACTCGGCGTCCCCCCATGCGCCTTCGAGCGCGCCTTCCGCTCGCGGCACGTCGCCCACCACCTCGTTCTTCTCTTCGTCAAGCTCAAGCTCACCCGTGCCGACTTTGTGCATAAACTGTAGGAACTCGCTGTTCTGCCACTTCGGGTCCGGGTTCTGGCTCATCGTGCGCGCCATTTCGCTGGACGCATGCATCGCGCCGGTCTGTCGCGTGCTGTCCTGTGCGATCTGCTCGCTGGCTTGCTCGAACTGCTGCGTGTAGTTGCTCTGAGCTGTGTGATGGTGCTGATGATGCATCGCCGGCGCCTTTGTTTCCTCCCACGCGAGCTCCTGGTGCGACTTGTCCGCCGACTGCCACGCGTCGTCCATGTGCAGCGACTGGAAATCGTCCACCCAGGCTTCCTGAGCGTGTGCGCGTTGCTGATGCATGAACTGTGGCGGTGGTGGCTGGTGGTGCATCGGGCCATTGAAGCGCGCATGGGCAGCATGCTTCGAGTCTTCAAACGCGGCCTCGAACGCCGCTTGGTGCGAGTGCAACATCATCGGGCCAGCTTGCATGGGGCCGTTCTGCTGCATCTCGCCGGCGCGGAACGCGGCCTCCATACGGCTCCGGTGCATCGCTTCCTGCTCGAATCCCTGCAGCATCTGCGCGTCCGCGCCGTGCGCAAAGTTCTGGCGCTGCATCTGCATCTGCATGTCGTTCACGTACCCTGGCTGCGGACCGCCGGGGGCGTGTCGCCCGCCTCGCGCGTGGCCGCCGCGCGCCTGTAGCACGCTGTCCATGGCGCGCGAGAGCGGGTTCTGCGCCGCCACTGTGCCGTCCACGGCGCACCCCTGGCCCTGTACCATCTTGCCGAGCAGGTCCATCGTGTGTGTGTGAGTGTGTGTGTGTGTTTACTGCGTCTACGTAAGGAGCGGGCGTATGAAGCGAGCGTATGGAGCGAGTGAAGATGCGGGTGGCGGCTTCTTCCTGGAAATGAGCTGCTCATTCATTCAGGACAAGCGACTCCCTGCAGAAACCGATTTCGATTCGCAAACATTTATGATCGGCTTATAGAGGGGAACGAAACAGACCTTCAACATGAGTTGATGCATCATTTGACCCTCTTTACATATTCTATTTTATAAGGTTGTTTGAGACAGCGATACTTGAAATTTATATGCCAAATTTAAGATTATTTTCTGAGAATTTTTGATAGAGAGGATTCTAAAGCTTTCTTGATACTTGTATTTCAATTTCGAAAAATTATCCAGTGCTTCGTATTGTGTTGGTATCTTTGTGAAGGGGCTCGAAAGGGCGTGGCTCTTCGCGGCTGAGCATGAATGGCAAATGAGAGCATCACGTGTCATTCAAGACCTGCATCAACAGCAGCGACCGAGTGCCACAACACCAGACACAAGAGCCACAAGAAATAGAAATGCCTACGTTCGCGGTGCTGTCGCCCGCGGGCCGCCTGCGGGAGCTCGAGAAGAAGCGCTTCCACGCAGACCGCAAGGGGCGGATCCCCGTCATGGACGCTGAGACGCTGCGCGAGCTCTGCCTCGACAACGACGGCTACGAGACACCCGAGCTCAACGACAACCTGTGCGTAGTTGGCGCTTCACTAGCCCAACCAACATTCATATTCGCAACACGCATCTCTTAACAATGGGCTTGCGTGTGTTTGTGTCTGTGTTGTTAGATACGCACACTTCCAGGGCTTCCAGCGCATTGAGGGCTTGGAGCCGTACACGAATCTCAAGGCGCTCTGGCTTGAGTCCAACGGACTCACCAAGATCGAGAACCTCGCACCGCTCACCAACTTGCGCTGCCTCTACCTGAGCAAGAACCTGATCGAGTGCGTGGAGAACCTCGAGTGTCTGCGCGAGCTCAACACGCTCGACCTGAGCGACAACCGGATTACGCGTCTCTCGGGGCTCGCGCATTTGCCGATGCTCTCGTCGCTCAACCTGTCGCGCAACCGGTTGGAGACCAGTGACGACCTCCAGGAGCTCGCGCTCTGCACGCAGCTCACGAACGTGGATCTCAGTCACAACCGCATCGAGGACCCGCTGGTGCTGTCGATTCTCCAGCAGATCCCGCAGCTGCGCGCGCTGCGCATCACGGGCAACGGCGTGGTCTCCAAGACCAAGTTCTTCCGCAAAGTGTACATCTCGTCGCTGCCGCAACTGTCGTTTCTCGACCGTCCGATCTTCCCTATGGAGCGCAGCGCCGTCGATGCGTGGAAAGCCGGTGGCAACGAGGCCGAGCTCGAGGCTAAGCGCGCGTTCGTGAACAAGGAACACGACGAGCGCCGGCGCACGCTACAGGAATTCCGCGACTGGCAGGCGCAAGTTCGCGAGAAGCGCATCAAAGAGCTCGAAGAGGAGCGCAAGCAGAAAGAGCAGCAGCAGCTTCACGACAAGGAGAACAGCAGCGATAGCAGCAACAGTAGCCCAGATAAAGAGCAGATCGCGCTGGAAAGCATCGATTTGAAAGGCTTCCGCGGCATCACAAAGGAGCAATACGTGCGGCTCAATGCGCAGGAGCGAGCGAAATGGGACGAGCGCATCGAGCGCGCGCACGTCGACTCAGTCACCGAACGGTACGAGGTGCTGGGTGACGGCGTGAGCAAGATCGGCGCCAAGTTCTGGGCGTCCGAGACGGCGAATGTGAGGCAGAGCGAGCGTTGCAGCGAAGAAGACCAACCCCCTGCTTTGCTGCAATGTGAGGATGGCATGATTCGAGACGCCTCACCAGTCCACGCTCTTCAACTACAAGATCAGCAGAAACAGCAACTAAGCGATAAGGTAGACGCTACGACCAGTGCAAGAACCAAGACACTCGATGAGTTCCTTCAGCCAGCCACAACAGACGCAGCGTCAGCAACAGATGCTACATCTGCTGAGGATCGGCAAACTGGCGAGGTGGCTTCGTCACCATCACACACGCAAAGGTCCCACCAAGAGGCAGCGAATCCACCCACGACGCTTGACAGTCAATCGATTCTCGTTACGAATGATGGTGAGCCTGTTGTTGCTGCCATCCTTGCCAGCGACATGCCGATCCCAAGCGTCGCTGTGGTGATGCCGCCGCCAGTACCAGCACCAGCACCAACCGTCGTGCTCCAGCGAGACCCGGCGGCATTCTTCCGCGAGGCGGGCGACGTCCGCGAGACGTGGGCGCGGCTCGAGCAGCGCGCGCGCCAGTCGCCGTTCCTGCACCGCCCTCAGCAGCTCCCGTCCGTGCACACGGTGAGACAACTTGTCGAGTGTGACCATTCTGAACGCGCTTTCTTGAAACTGAACTGACCCGCTCCCTTTAAAAAACTGTGTCCTTCCTTTTCTTACTTCCTTGCGGTTCTCTCTCGTGTAGCTCGGTGACACGGAGGATGACGAGGACGACGAGCGAGACATTACTGCGCGTGATGCTACTGTCTCTGATGATGGTGACCTGTGCTCTGGAAACAAGTCGGAAGAGAGCACCGTTGCAACGTCCGTCGTCGCGTTGTCGACATCATCGTCAAGTCCACACTCTGCCACGTTAATGGCACCGAGACCGCCGCTGCCGTCCGCCACGTTGCCGTCGCCGCCATTGCGTGCGCTCACGCGGGACGAGATCTTGCTGGAGCTTCGCACCCAGCAGCGCCACGCGTCCCCCGCCGCTTCAGCTTCAGCATTTGCACCGCCACCGCCGCCTCTTGCTGCTGTGCATGTCTCGCTCAGCAGGCGCAGAGAGGACGTGCTCAACGGCGTCAATGCGCAGGGAGATGCGCAATCAACAAGCGAAGCTTCAATGACGCCTCTTCCGAAGGATCCGCCACCGCCGCCGCGTCACGACAACTTCACGGACGTGGGTGCACTTGACTGACACCAGAAGCTGAGTTACGGTACTGCTGCTGTGTGAAAATGCAAAGAAAAGATAGGCAGGTACACATGGCATGAGTTCTCATTTATAGTAGATTCGTATCGCTAATGGCCATGAATATACATGCATACAGACGTGCTGACGGTGGTGCTTTGAAATCGCAGGGAAGAAGCAGTGGTGGTACTCTGTATCGACACGCGCAAGTGATCCCATTGCATCACCACGAGTGAATGGAACCCATCAGAGCATTAGGATGCAATTTGGTTTGCAGTTGTCCCATATAGTTTCGATATTGTGCAAAAAAATCGTTTAAAAAAATGTGCAGGTTTTTTCAAGATAAACCAGTGAAAAAATGCACAAATTGAACAGAAAGTACTTAATGTCTAAACTCAGTGCATTTATTGCTGAAAAAGGGAGCTGCCGATGAAGAAAGGGCTGTTGTTTCTGCCTTATTCACGCTTTAAAAGTCGGTCGATGCGGACGTCATGAACGCTGTGTGCAGCATGTTTCACACGTGACCAGGATATCCGTAGATTGAACCTTGTCAAGCGTGGATCCAGAACTGAACACGAAGGAACAAAGCAGAGCCATTTTGTACTGGCGCAATAAAGATCCGCATATTTTATGTACACAGCATGTTTCTATGTTGCTTTCATCTCATTTTCCGCCAATCATCACCCGCTCTTTTCGCACTCCCGCTATCTGATTGGTTAATTCGTCAGTGTCGGAAAAATCAGACGACGCTCTATAGTGTGGGCCACATCAACTTCAACTGTGGCGTTTGCTTGCTGCTTTGCGACACTGCGGCGGAGGCGCATTGTGGTAACAAGAGACGAAAGGCACGCGAGCGAGCGAGCGACCGCCCGGAAACGACTCGATCCGCCCATTCGAGCATTCGCTCTGTTCACACGCACACATACGCAAATTCGCTTGCTCGCTCGCTTATACGACCGACCCGCCCATTCAGCCGCTGCTGGAGTCAGAAGAAAGCGCTCATGGTGCTGTCGATGCTGCTGCTGCTGGCACTGGGCGTGACGGCCGCGTTCGTCGCGTTCGGCGACGCGCTGCTCACACTGCTGCTGCGCAAGTACGCCGGCGCGTACGTGGGCGAGCGCATCCTGCTCTTCTGGTCGCTGCGCGACGGCGTGCTCGAGATCAACAACATCGCGCTCGCCAAGCAAGTGCTCCCCGCACTCGAGCCACTCGCGGGCATGCCCGTGGATCTCGAGAAGCTCGAGCTGCAGCAATTTGTCATCGAGCTGCCGCTCGTTGACCGCTTCCTCATGCCGAGCAAGTGGCGAAAGGGGACCTCGAACATGGCGTCGCGAATCCACATCGCCGGACTCCAGGTCGGAATCCTGCTCACCCACGCCGAGAAGTGGATCTGGATGCGCGAAGACAACCTCGAGCGATTCCAGCAGGCGGTGAAGGACGCTGCTAAAGCCCGCCTGTCGCGCGCTGACACGTGGACCGCGACGATTATCCAGAAATTGAAGGCGCTCGCTGATGCGCGCGAAGCCATCCGAGCTGCGAAGAAGGCAAAGGCGAACAAGACAGCGGAGCCAGCGAAGCCCGCCGCGACGCCCGCGTTTTGGCATGTGATCGTTGACGAGATCATCGATTCGTTTGCGATCGTTGTGCGTCGTTTCTCCGTGACAATCCGTGACGAGTACTCGACATCTGGAGTTGGTGTCACATTTGAAAAGTTTGAGATCGGAAGAACGTTTGAGAGCGACACGCGCCGTAAGCGCATCATCCAGCTAAACGAGTTTGAGATTTTTGCGAACCCACAGACCCGCACGCGCACGGACGCGTGCTTCATCATCCGACCGTTTTCCATGGAGATCGGTGTGTGCATGCCGTACGTGTTCCAAGGCTTGCTGATGCAGCTTGGTGAAGGAGAGCGCTCACTCGAGCTCGACGTGTCTTTCTCCAGCGATCAACCATTCGCCATGCAAATCCGTCCAGCGCAAATTACCCTCCTCATGTCGATGTTGAACCCGCTTCGGTTCTACGCAGATTGGTGCAACCGCGTTGCTATTCAAGATGAAATCACATGCGTGGAGCTGGATGCGGACGAGTCGAAAGAGTATATGGAGCTGTTTAAGGAGCTGTGGACGCTTGACAACGAGACTGGTTTCGTGAAGCGCTTGTACACAGGTTACATGAACAAGGAAGCGATTGCCGCACGTCGTACTCGTATCGCTGAGTTGGAATCCAACACGCTTGCGACCCGCGTGTTGGATTTGAGAGCGCGCGCGTTAGACTGGAAGATCCCACGCGCTGGATCTCCGCTTCCGTACACTGCTGAAGATGTTTTGCGACGCCGAAACTTGCGCAAGTTCCTTGAGAACTCGCTGGAGAAGTACGAAAAAGATCTCCCTGAAGTCGCGCCGATGCTCCACTGCGCCAAGGTGTCGCTCACCATGAACGAGATGAAGATGCAGCTGATGAAGGACTCAGACAAGAGCATGTTGGCGTTCTTCGTGAACGATCTCAAGTTGGAGGTGATGTATTCGATGGCGAAGGTTGCACCGGACGCGAACGCGATGGTTGTCGGAATGGACATCACTCGATTTGGCTTATTGGACGAGCGAAACGCTCCGACGAACGTGTTTGCGCAACTCCTGGACCGCAACCTGGATGCAGAATCGATGCTTTCGATGCATGTGGTGCAGCATGGCAGTGGTCACATGGATGTCGCGTTGGAACTGAAGGAGTTTTCGCTGCTGGTCGTGTTTGATCCGCTGATCTCGACTATGCATGCGTTTTTACCGGCGCTCAGTGAAGACGAAGCGACTCAGATGCGTTTCCTCGCTTACAACACGATGCCTGGTCCGCAGTCCCCTGAGCAGCGCGAGATTGCGACGCCAGTGTACGTTGACGATCTCCCACAAGAATATTCGCCACTTCTCCTCGGAGGAAGTTCGTTGAACTGCAAAGTGGTAATGCAAGGCATCGAGTTCTGTCTACTCGGAGATTCGTCGTCGCTAAAATCGCACGTGCTGGCATTTACGTCTGATATCAAGCTGCAGGTGGTGAGTTCGGCACGCCACGAAGGAATTGAGATGGAGCTCGTCGATGTCGCGCTGCAGCCGTGCCGAATTATCCTGAGAGAAGACGGGATCGATCTCGATCTCGCTGGACTGCGTACTATCCTGGAGTTAGAAGGTGAAGGCGTGGACCTGGAGCTGGTGTATCGACTCACTGTTGGTGACTCGAGTCCGAGCTCGACGCGCTCTACGAGTAACTCTGGACGCGGATCGGCCAAAACGGGCTCAAAGCTGTGGGGGCTCGCGCGCACAGCTGCATTGAAGAAGAGCGTCGCCGAAGTTGATCATCCAGAGTTACAAAAAGCGGAAGAGATTGCAGTGCATTCCGCGAAACGCGAACGTGTCAAAGCAGGAGCAAAGCGAAAGCTGATCATGCGAATGTCCGATTTCGCGTTGAATCTTTCTCCAAACGACCTCGGAGTGTTTTTGAGCATCGTGGGCTCACTGAATGAATCGATGGTGGAAGACTTGCACGTCGTGAAGAAACGAGAAGAGCTGGAGGCTCGTATTGCGAGGAAGAAGAGAGATTTCGAAGAGAAACGCTACATGGAGCAGCTGAAGACCGAGTTCAAGCTGCGCGACGTTGATGGCGGAGGCTCGCTGGATGTGGCGGAGGTTGAAAGTCTTTTGCGAGGCTTGCCGAACTGTCAGAATCTCACGAAAGACGAGTTTGACGACACAGTCCGAGAGTTTATCACGATCGTCGACAGTGATGGCAGTGGTGATATTTCGCTGGAAGAGTTCGAAAGTGCTCTCAACAGGAACAGAATCATCTACCCGCGCCTCCACACTGGTGTGCCGTCGCTCATTGGCCAAGAGTACGTCGATCCAAGCATGCAAAGAAGCCAGGTCCCATACTTGAAGGGTGAAAACGCAGCATCGCTGTCGAATGCCGCTGCGCTTTCAGCATTTTGGGCTCGCTACCAAGAGCAAGTTGGAGCGTCCAAAGTGTCGCTGAATGGTTTGAGTCCAATTGTGGTGCAGAAGAAGATGGTGCGCACGTTCAAGAACTACGATTATGCCCAAGAAGCGTGGTACCGACTCGTCAACCCGTCTTTGATCAAAGTTGGTGAGCAAAGTGTGTGGTTGCTGACAAAAGAAATGGATATGGGAAGTCGCGGAAACGTGATCGACCAGCTCCTGTCGAGCTTTGACACGGGAAGCCAGGCTCTGTCTACCACGACGGATTCAGCCCCAGAGTTACGCATGTTTGTGCATACGTTGGTCTCGACTGCTTTTGGAGGCTTCTACTTCCGTCTCATGGATGACATGCTGCCGTTGGGTTTGCCAGCACTCGAAGTGTCGCTTGAAGAGCTGGCGATTTACGGCAATTTCTCCATGTGGGAGGGAGCCTCTACCAGTTCATCCACCGATGTGCGAGCCCACAAGCGCGCGAAAAATAACTACGGCGTCGGGAAACTCAGCTTTGATATCTACGGCAAGTACTACAACTCTAGGGCAAGACAAGTGGAACCGTTCCTCGAGTTTTACCAGGGTGTGCTGGATCTGAAGAAAGACCCCGAGTCCCACACCGACATTGTCTACACGTCGGACAAGTACCTTCAGCTGAATATCACGTCGGCGTTCATGGAAGCGGTGAATAGCAACTTGGCATCTTTTTCGAAAGCCGAGCGTGTAGCAGAGCGCGAGCGATCTCACATCAAGGAAGAAGGCGGCATTTTCTGGATGGTGAATGAAAGTGGCGTGAACCTGAAGTACTTCGTAGTCGCAAAGAAAGAAACCAAGGAGAAGATTCGCGTTGAGACTGTCTCAGCTGTGGTGTCAGTGCCTTCCGGTGGAACTCACCCGTGCGTGCTTCTGAATGTCGATGAAGAACTGAAGGACTACGAGCAGCAGAGTTTGAAAGAGAAGCAGCTTCGTCAAGCATTCCGTAATGCTGATGATGACGGAAGTGGTGAGCTCGACACTGAAGAAGTTCGTACCGTCCTGCGAGAGATTTTCGAAGAAGAAGAAAAGGAGCGACAAGCGCGAGGGAAATCAACATTTCTCCGCAGCGAGAGCACTCTCTCCGAGCATGATATGGACAAAGCAGTGGAAGATTTCATTGCGCTGGCGGACACGGATCAGTCTGGGCTGGTATCGTGGGAAGAGTTCAAGATCGCGATTTCGAAGATGCGTGAGACGGTCGACCGCTACCTCTCGATCGAAGTTGAAGGATACCGGACCATTCACAACGTGTCGATTGTATCCGCTCGCGAAACTCAAGTCTATGAGCTGATTCCACTCTTCGAGGACGTCGAATCTGAAACCTCGATTGCTTCCCTATACACTCAAGGTGTGGAGCTCCTGAATAAAATCGGCAAGCCTTCTCCTCGGGAACTCCAACGAGCGTTTGCATGCCTGCATCGAGTGAGGGAGATGGATCCTTCGTACGAGTGGATTGATTCATACTACACGGAATGCATGCGAACGTACTTGCCGGTTCTCGTGGCTGTCCAGATTTGCAACGATGGCACATATGGTCTCCAAGTGAAGGTGTCTTCTGGCGAGTACATCCGCAACGACACGGCCAAATTGACGGAATGCCTCTTGGTAGACGAGAATCGTGAAGTTTCGCGGCACAACCAAGAGCAGCGTAACGGAACCGAGCGATTCTGTGTGCTGCCTGCACACGGATCACTGAGCATTCCGATTGACTTGGTGGATGTCGGCTTTTTCGCGATTCGTCAGGTCGGTGAAACTGAGTGGAGTAACTACTTGCCGTTGTCAGTTCGTGAACAGCGGATGTACAAGCATCTGACGCGATACGAACAGCGAGAGGCTCAAAAAGCGCAGCTTGAGAACGGATCCAGGTCCATCACTGCAACAAAATTGGTGTCGGAGAAACTGGGCAAAGACATCTTGCTGCCGAACCCGAACGAGTACGTCGCTGCAGGAACGGAAGTCGTGTACCCGTCACTGAGCTGCATCGACAACCAGCCAACCACCGTGATTGAAACGATCTCACTCAACAGCATGCATCTCGGCACATGGTCGTTGGTGATTCAGCCACAGTTGATTCTACACAACGTGCTTCCATGCGGGATTGAGTATGCTATTGTTCAGCCTGGTGACTGTCCGAAGGACTCGCTTGACAGCAAAGGAAACTTCAGGGTCTCGCCCGTCAGTTCATCATCGAAGCCAGGAAATGCAGTGAGAGCGCTCGGTCAAGTGGACTATTTCGAGTTTGTTAACGAGGTGAATTCGAGACGCACGTTCGTTGAAAGCGGCAAATCCATCCAAATCTTTGGACTGGATCTCGAGACACCTGCGATTATGAAGATGCGGCTCTGTGCGTCTGCTTCGAACCGCGCTGGAAGCTGGAGTACCCCGTTCTTTGTCAATTTGAACGCTGAGCGTACAGTTTTCGGCAAGGAGATCTTCGAACTGAGATTCGATGAGGGTCCTGGTATTGTGTACCAACAGGAGTGGAAACCGAATGCTGCGCGCACAATTAATCTTTACGCGCCGTACTGGATCCAGAATCGCAGTGGTCTCGACTTGAAGTTCAAGGTTCCGAAGGGAACCATCTGCACGATCGAGCAACACCGCACGTACTTCAATGGCGATCGAGACATCCCGATGCTTGTGAACGCTCCGCTTCCGAAGGCGATGGTGAGCGTCAAGGTGTACCAGGAGACCCCACGCATGTACCAGAGTGACGTGCTAACCAATCCGAAGGCAAAAAAATACTTGCCAGACTTTGAAAAGGTGGACTGGTCTGACCCAAGAGACATGGCGAACGTTGGTACGAACGGCGAGCTGCGACCAAGCGGTAGCAGCGACTACTCATTTGTGCTTGCGTATGAAGTTCGTGCGGCTCCAGCTCAGTTCTTCCGATCCAAGATCCTGGTCATCTCTCCACGGTACATGATCATCAACCGCGTACCACGTCCAATGCAAGTCACTCCACTTCTCTTGGACAAGAAACTCAAGGGGCCGAAGATCAAGCAAACAGCCGAAGCGCGTGTGAATTGCTCTCTGAAGCAAGACGAAATAGCTGTCGTATACACTTTTGCGGGTAAAGAGAGACACTGGACTGGACTTCGCGTCAGGGACTACGCTCGTGATGGCGGAGCAAGAGATCCGGGAGACTGGAGTTCAAACATTCCAATCAAGGCTGCAGAAGAAGCTCCTAAAACGAACGATAACTTCAACTTTTGGACCCGCGGCTACCTCGGCGACGGACCAATTGTGAATGTCTCGATTCACTCGGCGGAAGAGACGATTTTCGTAACCTTGAAGGATGTGTCAGCAAAGCCGCCTTACCGCATCGAGAACCGATCCTCTCGCCATTCGTTCAGATACGTTCAGCGTAGTGTGAGAGATGCTGAAGAAGTGCTTCTAAAACCACTGGAGAGTCACTCTTTTGTGTGGGACGATCCGCTAGCTGAAGAGTTGGAGGTGAAGTTGACCCCGACGCAATGGAAAGTACCGACTGTCGTGGACTTCATGCGCATTGGTGAGATCAAGAACATGACGCCACCAGACCTGTTTGGTGAAGTGTACATCGACGGACCGACGCGTGTGCTTGCGATTGGTGACACTAAGGTATACGCGGATGTGCGACAGCAGGCTTTCCTGAACGACTGGCTCAGTGATATGCTGATTGATATGGCAATCCATGGAGTTGGCATTACGATTGTGGACGACCACCCTCAAGAAGTTCTGAACATTACTATGGAAAACTTGCGTCTCGAATCCAGCGCTGGTTCCAGAGCCTGGACGTTCACGCTGCACCACATCCAGATGGATGACATGACGCCGCAGTCGGTCTACCCTGTGATTCTCGCCCCGCTGGACAGCGGCTTCAACAGCGACAAGCGCGAAGGCTGGCTGCCTTCTGAAGACGAGCGTCCGTTCTTCTCGCTGACGGTCGACACGTCTCCGCAGAGCGGGATCACTATCGTGAACAACTTTGACATGGAGCTGCATTCGCTGGCCGTCAAGCTGAATCTGGAGTACGTCATCATGCTGCAGAACGTGTTCATGAAATTCATTCCAGAAACCGATGAAGAGACGATGCGCAGCCAAGGTATTGACTACAAGAACGGCATGCTGCGGCTGGAGATCACTCTTCCTGACGAGAACCAGCAAGCTGGCATGCTTCTGTACTTCAAGAAATGGCGAATGAGTCCGTTCGACTTTCACTTGGTGTTTGACTCGGTGCAAGAAGACCACGGCGAAGGCATTTCATCGATTGTCGGCGCCACGTTGGGAAGCATCATTGGCGGCATCGCGTACGTGACACCAGAGTTCCACTTTGGCGAGATCGTGTATCGTAACACGTTCTTCTATGAGTACGATCTAATTACCGACGTTGTTTGGAAGATCGTGTATGCTGTGATCGGTCAATGGTACAAGATCGTCGGCAGTGTGGAGCTGCTCGGAGACCCAGTTGGACTCGCCACCGAGATCGCCGACGGCTTTGCGCTCGCGGTGCGCCAGCTGAAGCGAGATGTGCAAGGCAAGAGCCTTCGCAAGGGTGAGAGCGCCATCACGTTGGCGCAGACTGTCGTCGGTGCGCCGTTCGGATCGCTTGGCAAGGTGTCGAACGGACTGGGTGATGTCGTGAAGAAGGCGACGAGCTTCAAGAGCCAAGAGTCGGCCGAGCAGCCGCGCCATGTGCCTGAAGGACTGTACCAGAGCGGTGTCGTGTTCACGAAGAGCATTGCGCATGGCATGAGTGGCTTTGTGAAAGAACCTGTCCGCGGCGCGAAGCGTGACGGGTTCAAGGGATTCGCGAAGGGCGTGGGTCGAGGCACGATGCAGCTGATCGCGTCTCCCGTGGTGGGCACGCTGGGCGTGGTGGAGAAGTTTTCGCAGTCAGTGAGTAACACGACGCACTTGTTTGACGAGAAGCACTTTGACGGCGGTCGCCGCCCGGCGCGCGACCTGGTCTCCAATCCGCTCAAGCCGCTGTCGGACTCAAACGTGATCACGGAAGTGGAAGTGCACTGCCTGTATATCGATGGCCTTCCAGACGATGTGAACCCGCAGGTGGTGGTGTGCGTCAACCAGGGAAATGACGGCGTCGGCGGTCCCGCGAAAATCGAGCGTTACAAGAGCACGACGTTTCGCAAGACGGGCACGCCCAAGTTCGACCAGTCGTGGCTGATCAGCATCGAGTCGCTCGACACGATGATCGACATCAATGTGTACCACAAGCGCAAGCCGATGCCGAAGAAGCTCTTGGGATACGTGCGTTTCTCGATCGAGGACATCTACCGCGAGTTCGAGTCGGTGCCGGCGAAGCTGCTCTCGGACACGAAGGCGAAGATGCGTCTGAAGCGACGCAAGCGCGTACGCGGCAGCATCATCAGCGAGCTCGCGAGCGCGAGCACGAACCCGGTAGAAGTGCGCGACGACAGCTGGAAGCAGCGCATCCGTCAGACGTCATCGAGCATCCTGTCGGAGGAAGTGGACGACTCGGGCGAGGACTCAGACAGCTACGAGGACGACGTGGAGATGTTGAGCAACCGCTCGTTCACCGTAAGCGACTCGTACCCGCCGACGCCCATGGAATTCGAGCTGCTGGGCTGCAACACGAACGCCAAGATCTTTCTCAGCATCCGCTATGTGAACGACCTGCGTCGCTATGCATAAGTAGGTAGGTATGTAAGTGTATGATTTCAAGAGTGCAACGGGGATTGCGTGAGGAGCTTTGAGCTTCTTGACTCTTGAAGACAATGACATCGTTATGTTTGCTAAAGATTGATGTTGGCTTGCTGTCGTTTGTGTGCCACCCAAATGGCTCTTGCTTTTGATACTTCCGTAGTCTTGGATGAGCGACGAGAGCATCGACAAATGCGCGAGCCCCGAGAGACGCGTAATCCGGTTGTCGCTCAGGTCGAGCGTGTTGAGCTCGCGCAGACACTCGAGGTTCTCCACGCACTCGATCAGGTTCTTGCTCAGGTAGAGGCAGCGCAAGTTGGTGAGCGGTGCGAGGTTCTCGATCTTGGTGAGTCCGTTGGACTCAAGCCAGAGCGCCTTGAGATTCGTGTACGGCTCCAAGCCCTCAATGCGCTGGAAGCCCTGGAAGTGTGCGTATCTAACAACACAGACACAAACACACGCAAGCCCATTGTTAAGAGATGCGTGTTGCGAATATGAATGTTGGTTGGGCTAGTGAAGCGCCAACTACGCACAGGTTGTCGTTGAGCTCGGGTGTCTCGTAGCCGTCGTTGTCGAGGCAGAGCTCACATCAGGTTGAAAACGTGCCTCGATTTTGACCTCATATAGAAACTCGTGAATTTCTATTTCCACCTTTTTTTAGAAATGATTGTTGCTTCAAGAGCAAGTTTCGAAGTTCCAACAAGGACCGAAAAGCGATGGCAAAGAGGACAGCGGCGGCAGTGGCGGCGGCGACGACACATGGCGCGCTCCAGCGGTGCGAGTCTTGGTCGCAGTTCAGTGTGCTTGTTGCGCATATCATCTACACGCCTAACAATCAGCTCTCTCTATGTTTTCCAGCCTCCCGTATGTGTACACGGCGTCAGAGATCCAGGAGATGAAGTTCTGGCGGATGCCTGTGCGTGAGAGCAACAAGATCGCGGACCCAATCCGGCGCTCGAAGAACCAGACGTCGCGCCTCATCAACGCACAGCTGAGCAAGCTCTCGGCCATCACGCGGCAGGCGTCGCTCAACTTTCCCGCGCTCAAGCGCATGCACCCGTTCGAGCGAGTGCGTTGTGTGTATTTCTAGCACGTGGGAGGTATGATACGGCCGTGAGTGGCTAACAGACTGCGTATGATCGACTGGGGTATTGGTGCGATGCTTTACAGGAAGTGGTGGTGCTCACGCTTGGACACGGCACGTACGAGAAGCACATCCAGAAGCTGCGCAAGGTGTACGCGGAGCTGCACAACGCCGGCAAGCAGCACGAGCGCGAGTGCCAGGACGTGCGCACCAAGCAGGAGGCAGAGGACTGCGGGCTGCGCTGCATCGACGTACGTCGCTTGTGTAGCTTCTTCTCAGTTATCTGTGGTATGAATGAGCCTTAACGACTATATATCGCTGTCATTGCAGGCGTTGAAAGAGATTGTGGAGCAGAATGCACCGACGCTGCGCCAAGTGGCAGAGATGGCCAAGGTATGCATGCACGTAGTCTCTATGCGTTGCTCGTCTTTTTGAACAGGAACGACTCACACTTGGCGTGTTTGTGTGGCGTTAGGTGTTGCGCGGATTGCCGTACGTGGACGTGGAGAAACCGATCTTTGCATTTGTTGGCGCGCCGAATGTCGGTACGTCGTGCGCTGCATGAATGCGTCGATGAGTGGGATGCCCAAGTGGTATTGTACATCATGGCTAACGCATGCTCGTTCTGTAGGCAAATCGTCGCTTGTTCGCGCGCTGTCCACAGCGTCACCAGAGGTGAGGCATCTGACAAAACCCTGTCAGATCACTCATTTAACCAACAACAGTCGGATATATACTGACTCATGCCAATCGATTGATGGTCGCAGGTTGCAAACTACCCGTTCACCACGCGCGGCATCACCATGGGGCACATTTACGTCGAAGGCACGACATATCAGGTTAGTGCTCGTGACAAAATTAGTATATCTGATGGCTGGCTGTGATTGGCAATTGGCCCTCTGATGACCTCTACTTCTCTTTTATGCGATGGGCAGATCGCCGACACGCCTGGACTGATCTACCGCCCCGATGCAAAGCGCAATGCGATTGAGCACCTCGCGCTCGCGATGATCGAGAAGACCAAGGCGGTGCGTGCCAGCAACCGATCCTTCATTCTACCAGTTGATCCCTCTTATCTGACACCCACATACTGTTTGTCTGCATCGCTCGCAGTCCATTGGCTTTGTGTTTGACCCGACAGGGTTGTCCGGCACGACTGTGGAGGACCAGCTGCTGCTGCGCGACGAGCTCCACGGCCGCGTGTCGAAAGCGCGCGACGACCTCGCGTGGCTCGACATCATATCGAAAGTGGACCAGCCGATTGTCGATCTCAAGTCGCTGCAGCGCCGACTAGGGTCGGCGGCGCTCTCCGTGTCGGCGCAGACCAACCAGGGACTCGTGGAGCTCGGCGAGGAGATCCGGAGCGTGCTCGTCGTGGCGCCGGAAGATGCCGACGATGGTGAGGATGCTGGCAATAGCCCACAATAGCAGAGCAAAATAGAGTTCCAGGCGAGGTCTCGGAAGCACCCCACAGTGGTAATCAACAAATCTTGCTGAACACACTTTTTGGCGTGTTTTGTTCAAAAGCAGTGCAACGGTCAGGTCTTTTTCTCATGCGAAACATTTAACGAACCTGTCTCTCTCGCTGTCTCTGTCACGCTGGGGCTGTTAAGCATGAACATGCGTCGAAGTCGGGCGTTTGCAGCCCGCAAATACCATGGCATGCGCCGCATGACCATGACGGACATGCGTCCATCAACAAGGTTGAAGGGCGGGAGAGCTGAGAATCGAGAAGATGGACGACGACGGTTCACCGGTTTCTTCATGTTCCCACCGCCACCATCGAGAACAAAAGCGCGGGAGAAACTGACCTCTCGTAACCACTGTCATCACTTTAGCAGCACATATTTACTACATGAAGACTCAATAGATAATGTTACCTGCATTTCAGTTTAGCATAGAGGTTTACGTCAATTCGATGTACTTAGAATACGGTTTTTCTCATTTTCTCGTCCTTCTCACTGAATTTCGAGGCTCGTTTCGAGGTCTGCGCCACACACAGCACACAGTCCCGCAGTTGCCATTTGCCATTTGCCATCCACCACCACAACTGAGGAAGCCGAGACAGACCGAGAGAAGCATGCTGGGCAAGAAGGCGCTCGAGGGCATCGCCGCGTACAAGTACAAGGCGTACGTTGCCCGTATTAACACCTCATGCACTGCTATCTATGATCATTGTGTGTGCATACTGCTCACCCTCATTTATCTCCCCCTCTCTCTGCAACGTAATGCAGCGGCTCATACACGGTCATTGACAACTTGCTGAATGACTACTGGTGGAACCCGGCGGTGGAGTTCCTGCCGATCTGGATGGCGCCCAACCTGGTCACGATGCTGGGCACGTGCATCATGATGTTCACGACCATGGTGCAGCTCGCGTTCTCGCCGCACTTTTCCGAGGCGACCCCCACGTGGGTACGTGTGCTGTCTTGCTGCGCTTGCTTATTGCTGTGTTGTGCGCTCAGCAATTATCGTTTGCTAATGTGTATGCGTATGGGCGTCTCTTTATGGTCATGCAGGTCTATTGGCTGTCGGCACTGGGCTTGTTCGCGTACCAGACACTTGACGCCCTGGACGGCAAGCAGGCGCGCCGCACGGGCTCATCATCCCCGTTGGGACAGCTCTTTGACCACGGCTGCGACGCGTTGAGCACGGTCTTCAACGTGCTCAGTGCGGCCGCGACTGTGCAGGTCGGAGCGGGCTTCCGTGCGTACCTCGTGCTCTCGTCCGTTTCCACGACGTTCTACCTGGCGCAGTGGGAGGAGTACCACACGGGCGTGATGAGCTGCGGCAATGGCTGGTACGGCGTCACTGAGGGCCAGCTATCGCTCGTGATGATCCACATCATGACTGCAATCATCGGACCGGGCCTCTGGACCGTCAAGTTACCGTTCATCCCGTTCACCACTACAGACGCGCTCGTGGTGCTGCTCGTGGCGAGCAACGTGGTGCTGGCGTACAGCAACATCACGAACGTGCTGAACGCGCCTGCTGACGCGATCCCGCGCTCCGAGCTGGGCAACAAGCACGTGTCCAAGCCGCTCGCGGTCTCGCAGCTGATCCCGATTGCGATCCTCCTGGTGCTCGGCTCGCTCTGGGTCGCCGGCCCGAACGCCCACGACTACGCCGCGTACCCGGTGGTGTTCCTCTTCGCGATTGGAATTGGCTACGTGCTCTTCTCGGTGCGTTTTTCGTGCTGGTGCTGTGTATTTAGTATGCGTGGCTATGATACGAATGACTGACGAATCCTGTCCACTCATTCTGTACCCATGTTGTCTTTATCTGTGTAGACGCGCATGATCACGAGCCACATGTGCAAGATCCCGTTCTCGCCGCAGCTGCGCGTGATTATTCCGTTCGGCCTCGTCGTCTTCAACTCGTATGGCCCGGTGCTCGGTCTGATCGCGGCGCCGCTCATCCGCCCAATGCTCGCGTCATCGCTCTACGTACTCTTCATCGTGTTCGTGTACCTGCACTTTGTCATGCACGTCGTGAATGACATCTGCGATTACCTCAACATCTACCTGTTCAAGATCGTCAAGAAGCAACAGACCAGCGACTCCAAGTAAGCAAAGATTCTGGAGATGAGCTCTTGTGAGATTCATGCGCACCAAATGAAGAGAAACAAAGACACAAAAAGAAAGCCCAGGTAGTGGTAGTGCTGATGTGCCCTCTTCGAGTGCGCCAGTAGCACTTTCGAACGCCCACCGAGAGAGAGAGATAGAGCGATAGAAAAGTGGTCAGGAGAGAGAATGATGCATTTGTATGCCTGTTGTGTTGAAATTTAAACTCCTTCGTTTGTTTGTCATCTTTTACTGCATTTGAATCATTTCTCTATTCCTAAAAATGTGCCAATAACAGTTCAAACACATTCACACGTTGGCACATGGTGAAAAATGTAAAAGAAACTCACCACCACTGGTTGATAAAATCTTGTTTCCATTGATGTAGCACGCTTAGAAATCCCAGTTGTCCCACTCGTCACCCTTCTTCGCTGCTGCACTCGTGCTCGTGGTCAGCTTCATGGGACCGAGGTTCTCGCGCTTTGCCTTCGCTTCCGCCAGTCGCTCGCTCACGGGTTTTCCTGCTGACGGCGGCCCACTCGAGAAATGCGCTTTCGTGATTGATGCGGAGGATGAAGACACAAAATTGGAACCGGCGCCAAAGCTCGAGCTGAAGCCTGGGTTGGAGCTGCCACTTGCTCCGAACGCCGCCGAGATTGAGCCGGTGCTGCTCGAGTTTGAGCCAACGCTCAGTCCGCTCATCCTGTTGCTGGTGCTCGAAACAGGTGCATCCAAGTTCAGGTCGTCGTCTCCGCCCCAGTTGTCATCACCCCAGCCACTCTCGGCACCAGCACTCAATGATGTCGATGCAAATGCAGACGGTTTCGTTGTAGTAGACTTTGGAGGCGTGATGCTGGTGCGTGCAACGCTCAGCTTCGTCGTGCCGCCAGTGTCACTGCCGATTCGGCTGGCTGTCGACAAAGTGGAGAATGAGGAAAATGTCGACGCTGCTGTTGGCTGTTGGTAGCTCTTGGTGAAAGATGACGTTGTTGTGGTACTCTTGCCGCCCAGGAGATCCAAATCGTCATCGTCATCTCCCCACTGGTCATCCTCGTCCATGCCCAGATCAGCGCTCGCAAACGCGTTGGATGTGTGGCTTGTGCCGGATGAGCTGTTGAAACTGCTGAAATGGTTGGTACCGCTGCTGTTGAGCTGCATCCCAGAGGATGGTCGAGCGGCTGACGATGACGAATTGTACGAATTGACGAGACCGCCCGACCTCGCAGACGACGATGATGCTGCTCCAAATCCTCCGTTTGACGACGATGGAGCAGCGGTGGCGGCTTCTGAAGATCCACCAGATCCAACGATCTTGCTCACATTCGACGTCACAGCCGACGCCGCCCATGAGGTGAGCGACGCCGCGTACCCCGAGGATGAACTCGTCGGCGCTACAGAACCAGATCCAGAACCAGGAGCCACTCCGTGGTCATTGCCAATGCCGGCTTCCTGCTTGAGCTGCTGCTCTCTCGCCTGCTGCTCCTCTCGGATCTTCATCTGAGCCGCTTCCTCCACCACTTTCTTCATGAACAGGTCCATTGACAGCGCCGCCTGTTCTCGCACCGAAATCGACACGTCTATCAAAAGCGGGGAAATCGCAGGAACGATGTTACCCGCGACGCCTTGGATCGAGAAGAATTCCTAGGTGACAGGCAAAGAGAAGTGAGTCACTACAAGAATCGATACGGCAAAGAGAGCTTTGAGAAAGGTTCCGTACCTCGCACGCCGTGAGAGAGCGCAGACCCGCCAGTCGGGCATGTGGGAACGGGTCTTTCATCGCCCTTGCGAACGCCGGGAAGAGCACTTTCGGACGCGTCGCATCATTCAGCTTGGCAGCGATTTTGCCCAAGCAGATCGTCGTGTTGGTACGGATCGCAGGCTCTGGATCCGTCTAACAAAGAGCAGCAAACAATCAAGATGGTCAGAATTGTACAAAATTCACCAGCATCATCATCAGACAACCATGTTCACATACCTGCAGCTTTGCAAAGTACTTCATCACGCGAGTGTTTAGGTTGCTGTCCGAGAGCTTGTCCGCGATGTGCAGCATCGACTTGACCGTGAGCTCGCGAAGCACGGGCGCAGCGTCCGTGAACCCGCTGCAGATGTTGTCAAAGATGACCGCACTGTTCACGAGCTTTGCGTCAAAGTGCACGGCGAATTTCTCCATCATCTGCAGCAGCTGCACGCGCACCGCGCGGTCGTTGCAGCTGAACAACTTGATGATGATCGGGAGCACCTGGTCTTTGAACTCCTCCGCCGAGAGCGAGCTGCCAATCTGCACCATTGCCGGCAGCATGTGGCTCGCCGACGGGTCGAGCTTGACCGGTCCGTTCTTCACGCCGCTCGCGGCGCCAAACTCGACAACTGCCTTGAGCGCCGGCAGCACCTTGTAGATCCCAAATGATTGCGGCAGCGACGTCAAGTTCGCGCACAGATCCTTGTAGTACTCGACTTTCTCTTCGGGCGACTTGACTGCGAGGTTCTCCAGAAAGTCCATGCGCTTGATGAATGGCGTGTCAAAGTAGCTGGACGCGAGGATCTTCTGCGGGCTTGGGCGTCTCGCGGGCGTTGCGTCAAGCGCCTTGCGGTAGTGCGTGCGGATCGCAGATGGGACGTTGGACGCAGAAGTAAGGTCGCTCGTGCGGATCTGGTTGTCATTATACACGTAGTAGAGTAGGCAAGCGAACGCCCAGATGTCCATGCCATAGGGCGGACCCGTCGCGACTGTTTTCCACTCTCTTCGCAGACATTCTGATACCATACATTCATATTGTTAGAACAGCGTTTTCTATGAAGAAAGGCTCAGCACTCATAGTAGTAGATATCCCCAAACAGTACCTGGGGGTTTGTAGTTTGCGTCCGAGAACTGCTCAAACGAAGTGTAGACGTAGGACGGTCCGTCGCTCGTAACCTCGGCCGTCATTTCGAACCCGCCGAGCTTCCAGTCGCCGCCCTGTCACAATCGACCAAAACAATCAATTGCGCGGTTTGTTAGGTTTCTTCTGCATTGTTCCCTACTTGAAGCAAAGCGAAGCTACAACCGCACTCGCTCAATGTACCCACTCACCTTTGTTACGAAGATGCTCTGCGGGTTCAGGCGTCCGTGTAGCAGCTTGCAGTCGACGTTGATGAACTGCAGCGCAAGCAGCACGCTGCGCAACCCCCAGGAGACGCTCATCTGGAACTCGTCGCTGCTGGCGCCGTACTGCGCGCGCAGGTCCGCGAGGTACTTTGCAAGCGGCACGACGTACTCCGTGACAATGAGCACGGGTCCGTTGTTGGCCACTTCCGTGCCGTCGAGGTACGAGAGGATGTTTGGGTGGCGCAGTGTCTTGATGCGCTTGAGCGCGTTCTGCGTGAGCTGCGAGGCTGGCTGCTTAGACTTGAAGATCGACACGTGGAGCGTCGCGTCCGTCTTGCTGCGTCCCGAGAGCAGCTGGAAGTCCGGCAGCAGGTCGTACACGCCGCCTGGGTCGTCACCGGCACCAACACCACCGGCAGTAGCACCAGTAGAAGGTGCTGCGTCTGGCACGAAGGGCAGCCCACCCATGGCGTTGGAGCCCACGAAGCCCCCGAGCGTCTTGAGGAAGTTCATCGCTTTTCCGCTTTTGCTGTCAGCTTTTGCAAAATATGAGGGGCTTTCTCTGTCAGTTTGAGAACCGAAAGACAGGGCCAAAATTTTGTACTTAAACAGATGCACAGGGTTCTCTTCCACTATTTCGCACTTTATTGGATACCCAGGGCTTGGACTACGCTGGTGAGTATCCGTTTCAAAAGAGTATCGTTGGCTTCAATGAGAAGGAAGGAGGACAATAGTACGCCCGTGTGCCAATGCGCATTGCTTTCTCTCTCTCTTACGAACTTATCGTGCACATACGACATACGCGCGGACAAAGTCAAGGGAACAGAGTTCATACACAGGCAGATTGAGAATACCGAGTCCAGTGGCGTCCGGCTTGGATGATAATGGCGATACAGGACTAACGCTCTTTTTGACCGACTGACTTGATCGCCGCGCATCTTCTTCTCGCACGAAAGGACGCCAACCGAAACTATATAAACGGAGCGCTTCTCTACTCTGAGAGAGAGAGAGAGAGAGAGAGAGAGAGAGTCGAATCAAGTGAGCTGTACCAGTCAGAAAGGGTGCACGCGTACAATCGGAACAAGAACTGCAAAGTGCAGTTCATATTGAAGCGAGGGGAGAGGCCATGGAGCAGCAGCAGCAGTTCGATGAGAAAGGTGACCAGGAGGACCACGTGCCGCTGCTTGTGCTCATGACCGAGTACCTCACGATCACATACAAGCACCTTCAGCACCAGCAGCAACAGCAGCGCAACCAACGACAGCAAAAACAGTATAGTGCGCACGAGCAGCAGCAGACGCTACATGCAGCTACTGTTATGGCAGAGCAGCAGCCAATCAGCGACACACAGGTGGAGACAGCAGCAACGGTGTCATCAGCACCACGTCGAATCCTAACCAAGAAAACAGAGCCAGCAGGCAACGGTGGACTCGACAACGAGGACCGCAACCTGATCGTCCGTGCACGAGACATTCTCGGAGACGACAGCAACAGCAGCATTAAGGCGAGCAGCAGCAGCAGAGCCACGTTAGGATCAGAATCAGGACCCCCACCAAGGTACATTGTGCTCGATCTTCTGGGTCAGGGCACTTTCGGTCAGGTGTTTCGTTGTCAGCACATGGACACAAAGCAGATCGTGGCAGTGAAGGTGATCCGGAACCACCCGTCGTACTACAAACAAGCGATCGTGGAGGTGCAGATCACGCGCAAGGTATACTGTGAGACCTGGAGCGAGGGCATGTGAGTACAAGTTGCCAGAGCTAACTCTGCTTTGTGCGAACGTATGCACAGCTAAATCGCCACTACGGACCCGAGAACTCGCAGCACATTGTCCGCCTCTTGAACAGTTTCGAATTCCAGAACCACCTCTGCCTCGTGTTTGAGCTGCTGAGCATCAATCTGTACGAGCTCATCTCGGAGAACAATGTAAGACCAATCATTCAGTACAAACCACCAGGTGAGTCTGCAAAGTGATATTTATATCCTGTGTATCGCAGTTCTCAGGGTTCCCGATCGAAGTCACGCGGGGCTTCTTGCGTCAAATCCTCTACGCGCTCGCGCAACTCGCAGATGCCGACGTGGTCCACTGCGACCTTAAGCCAGAGAACATCCTTCTCGCTGGGTACGCTAAGCATTGACTACTCTGTAGTCTGTCTACTGGGTGGGCGAACAACTTTTTCTAACATTGTGTATCAGCCAGGACCAGTGGTACGAAGAGCCAATCTCAAGCGATTCTCAGTTTTACAACCAGCACAGCTCACCCAGTGCGGCGATCCCGCTCCTGAAGGTCGTGGACTTTGGCTCGGCGTGTCTGGAGAACGAGACTGTGTATTCCTATATCCAGTCGCGGTTCTACCGATCGCCCGAGGTGCTACTGGGGATCCCATACAACGGCGCGATCGACATGTGGTCGCTCGGCTGCATCGCGTTCGAGATGCTGCTGGGACTGCCGCTCTTCCCTGGGGTGTCGGAGCACGACCAGCTCTGTCTGATAGAAGAGACACTCGGGTACATTGACTCAAGTGTTTGATGATAGCTGGTATTGTCGCTGTGTATCTCTGAAATTTGAGATGTTGTGTGCTTTTGTAACAGCCCGCTGCCTCAATATCTGCTCAAGAAAGGGCGGAATGTGCTCAAGTTCTACGATGTGCGCATCCGCCAGAGCGTCGCGGGCTTCAGCAGCAACGAGGAGTTCGTGCTCAAAATGCCGGCGCAGTTTGCGAAGGAGTCGAATTGCGAAGTGCGCGTGGCGAAGAAGTATTTCAAGTTCTCGAAGCTCGAGGATCTCGTAAACGCGTACCCATTCCGAGAGAATGCGACGCCGGGGGAATTTGCGTTTGAGCAGGAGCGTCGCCGGGCGTTTCTGCATTTCCTGAACGGCTTGCTGGCCGTCGACCCCGCCGCGCGATGGACGGCGCGAGAGGCGCTGCGTCATCCGTTCATCACGGGCGAGCGCTTCTTTTACGATGAGAGTCCGTCGCCTGTTGCTTCGCGCTTGAGCCTCCCAGACGAATGTTGTGGGTCATTATTGGGCGCTCGAAATGACTTATCGTCGTATTGTTATCAGCAACAGCAGCAGATTGGACTCTCAGGTACTCTAGCGGATCAGTATCAACAACAGCAGCAATCGGTCCCAGTACCAGCACATCAACGTGTCTGCCCAGTCAACGCGCACTATTCGAACTCAATGGATCCGTACTACAGCGGTGAACCAGCCAGCGCGTACGCATATGATCAGCCCTGGACGCCAGCCTATACAGCGTTCTCTATGGGGAACGCTGGCAATTACGCGTACGACTATAGGAACAGTGTTCAGCAACAAACTTCGTATGCTTACTCGAGCCAACTACAGCCTCAGTTTGACTGGAATGTGCCGCCGTATGAGGTACGCTCGTTAATTTGGGTGTTGTGTGCTGATCGTGCGCATGTTCGGAATTGGATGGGACAATGACTTTGTTGTTGCTGCTGCTTGTCGACGCAGCCATTCGAGCCTCCTGTAACTCGCATGAAGCAGAAAGTGATCCCAGTGCCGCAAACAGGATCTGTTGTGATGCCTATGCACTCACCGGTATACAGCTTCCAACGACTCGAGTTCCCATATCAGCAGCAAATGCCGTTTGGGTATGATCCGTCGTCTTTCATGCTGCCGCTGGACCGACAACAGTACCCAATCAGCGTCGCCCCCATGGATCACCAGTTTAAGACCCCACCCAAGCCTCATCACTACAGCAACCACAATCACAATCACCATCACCAGTCAGGTCACAAGGCTGTAGCACATCGAACCACACGAAGGAGGCGTTCGACACAGCCACGAATCCCTGACAGCGGCTTGTCTCTCCCCAATCTTGGTCCGCCAGTTTACGCAAATGATACGAATACTGGAAGCAACGATTACAGCGATAGGCTCACGACATCAGTCGGCTTGACGAAAGGGTCCTCGAATCACCAATATCATCATCACCGACAGCAGAAGAACAAGCGACGGAGCGAAAACGAGAGCGAGAGCGGTAGTGAACAAGAACAGAGGCTGTGGAAGAGTCCCAGAAGCACTTCACATGACACGACAGAGGTCAGAAATGAGCGAGAAATACCCCCTACGAGAGGGTTTGGGGCGGATGAGACGGAGCCAAAGTTACGTGAGAACATTGGCACACAATGGACTCCGAGCGACGAAGTCAATCCGCGAAACGAGGAGATGTATTTTGTGAACGGGGGCTTCGACTCCGCCATTCAGTGCAGTATGGCGACACCAGCGCCTCCTCTCCCGACTTGATCAAATCGAAAAGTGAACCCAGTAAACTGCGAAACAAGCACGATTAGAGCAAATCAACCTTGTGTTCCCCATACACTATCCTCTCACCAGTTGAGAACACCCGCATACAAGCACGGTTGAGGTTCAAGGTATTGAAGCTAGCTCTCTACGAAATCACGGACTTTGTCAATGAGCTCGCTCTTCTTCCCGATTGCCGAAATCCCGTGAGATTGCAAAAAGTCCTTGATCTGCGCCACAGTCTTCTTCTGAATCGCATTCGAAGTGACAAGTCGTTCCCACTCCTCTTTGCTAAAGTCGTCTCCTGCGCTGGGTCCGTCGGTGTCGGCTTTGGACTTCGCACCCTTCTTCGCCGCAGTCTTTCTCGCAGGAGCAGCACTTGGCTGTGGAAAGCCCAACAACGCACTAAAGTGTTAATAATAGTAAAAGCTTGAACTGGGTGAATTCTCATGCTCGATCGTGTACCTTTCTTTTCAGATTCGATTGATCGATCAGCTCTCCTCCGCATACATCCTTGAAGGCCAAGATCGCTTCCTACACGTGAAAAATTGATCAGATAAGATAGACATGAGCGCCTTACGAGTTCCCTCATCAAGATATCCACAATTCTAACCTGTACAATGCATCTACCTTGACGTCTTCTTGCGCAAATCCTTCCTCATCAGGCATAGTCATGTCCTTCTTTTCATCAAACTCCAGCTCCTCCTCAGCCAAAGCTAGCGCCTGGACACTCGAGTAGTGCTTTTGAAGTTCTGAACGTTTAGCAACGCACATTGAGAGTCAGGGGGAAATCGCGCTACCAAGACAGTACTAATAACAGAATTGCATCATACCTGGATTCTCAAAGCTTGGCACTTCGGCCAGCTTGAGCTTGGAGATCAGAGCTTTCGCTGCGTCCACTTGCTCGTCTGTCGCGTTGTCGTGCGCCTCGATCGGGATATCGCGGATATCGTCAAGAAACGGCAGGAAAATGACGTTGAATCCCGACGGCTGCACCTGCCCCAGCTCATCAGCTACTTCTTCTTGCGGAAGCAGCGCAACCAGTCGTGGCTCGCTCGATTTTCGCGCAATCAGACGTGCCAATGCATATTTCTGCTTCTTTGCCATCGCATTCAAAAGTGCTACGAATGCCTTGGAGCTTCCTTCGATGTAGCCTTCACTTGGGTAGACGAAGTAGGGTGAGCGAACATTGGCGTTCCACATGAGCGTGCTGATGGGCTTGAAGCAAATGATCTGCATCCCAGGCGAGTCGTAGTGCTTGATTTGCACCACATCATCGCGCGAGAAGTAGACGCGCTTGCCACCGTATTCAATGTACCGTTTGATTTGATCTGGCGTCAGGTACGCGCCGGTATCTTCGCAGAGCCACTTCGTTTCGCTCTTGAGGGGTGTGTTGGTTGACGCATCTAAAGCGACTGGAGGGCTCTTCTTCTGCACTACAGCGAGTGCGTACAACTCCACGCCGATCGATACATCTTTTGTGATGTGGAGCGGAAAACTCGTGAGACGGCGCTTGCGGAAGCGTTTACGCAGCGAGCCTTCCATCAGATCCTCCAGTGAATCGACGGGAAAAGCAGGCTGGTACTGGATGACGCTCCCATCTGCGCCAACTACTGGCTCACCGTCGTCGTTTTCGATCTCCTGCGAGTAATCTTTGAACACGCACGCGTAGAATTTCGACAGATCAAACTTATCTTTGCCCGGCGGTGTGATGTAAAACAGGTTTAACGTGCGCTTGAGCTCCACGTGGTTCTGCAATAAGCAAGTGAAGAGGGCAATGGTCACATTAGCCACATTAAACATAGTTCGTAATGACGCAAATGTAATACATCAGTACATTACCTGGACTTGCTTCTGCACGCGACCTTTCTCTTCTGCATCTGGCGGCGGCGGCGAGTCATCGTTCGTGAAGAGCCACACGCGCTGCGTATCTTTCTTCTTGAGGCTACGTAGTGACAATAAATAACAAACACACAGCACAGAGTGAGCAACCCACGATGCTACGGTATTCATAACACACAGCGTATTGGCTTACTTTGCGTTTGAAAACGCGATGCCGCAGTGCCAGAGCGCGTTGCTGATCGCGATCTTGTCGCTGTTTTGCATGCTCTGGAACTCGCTCTGCGCGTCGAAGCCGTCTTCCAGGAGCACCTGCAGATCCTTGATGCGCGACGCAGACGGGTACCCGAGCGTCTGGAACTCGTACACGTTCTCGAGATTGTTCCCTTCCCCGCGCTTTTGCTAGAATTACATACCAATCAACGGGGATCGATAGGTGAACACACAATACGAGCACATCATCATACTCACTCATACTTGCGTACCGAGCCGAAGAACACGACACTGAGCAGCGAGTTATCGTTCGCGACCACTTTCGCCTTGAGCAGCTTCATAACGAGCTCCATGACCGCGTGGAACCAGGTGGCAGGTGCCGCTTTGCTGGAGTCGCCGTCAGCAGCTGGCGTGTACGGCGCGAACATGGCGGCGCGCGCGTCGACGAGTACAATGAGCGCGTCCTTGCCGCTCTCCGCGACCTCGTAGTCCTCTTCTTCTTCCTCCGGCTGCGTCCCGTCCGCACGCGCTGCGGCCGCGACTTGGCTTCCCCACACGTCCATGCTTATAGTGATGCGTCACTTCAACCCAATCAACACTGAGCCAAAATGGCCAAGGTGACGGTTTGAAGGCGAGCTTAGAAGTAATTCATCACTACCGCATATCTGAAATAAAGCCTCTTTCGGTTAAAAGCCCAAAAATAACATGTCGCATAGGCGGATATTTGTTGAATAACTCGGTTGGTTGTGTGCCCTTTCAAGCTCAAGAACTAACTCGTTGTGAGCCGTTGCTGCTTCATGGCCAATCCACCAATGCGTCCGCCCAGGTCTTCGTGTGTCTTGGCCGAGTGCCGCGCGTGCGCGTAAAGCGCGCGGCTGATCGCCTTCGTGAGTCGTGGGTACGCCTCGCACTGGAAACTGCGCTCGAAAAAGCCACTCCTCGCCCCCAGGGCGTCCACGAGATCGCTGCACGAGAGGACATCAGCAGCCTCCAGCCGCTTTTCAAACGCGAGCACGTCGCTGCGGCGCCACTTGAAGTCGTGGCGTAAAGTGTCCAGCACTCGATGCAATGGTGGTGAGCAGCAGATGTCGCGAACCTGTGATGGGAGCGATGGTAGTGAGGTTCCTTCCCAGACGTTGCCCATATTGCTGCTTTCATATGGCGACTTCACCGAATGGTACTCAATAGCCTCCGCATAGGATACTTTGGGAACCGGCCAGTCGGGGCGGACGCGAAGTGACGCAGCAGAGAGGTTCACATCCTTCCAGCTTTCTATGAGCAGCGGATATTCGCGCAGTAAATATTCCTTCTGCTGCTGGTCGCCCGAGTGGTAGAGCAGTCCGCAGAACTCGTCCGCAGTGTATGTGCATGTCTCCCACTTGGTCTCGTACTCGTGCTTGAGGCAGTCGAACTCCGCGAGCCACGACTTCTCGAAGAGCTCCTTCTCCTCCTGTTCGCGCAGCAGCAGCTCCTCGTCACCCTCTATGCCCTCTTTGATCTTCGTTTTCACTTTCCGCAATGCGCCGATGAAACTCTTTGTGATGGACGCTGATATTTCTCTCTTCTCAGCTGCTGCGTTGGAGTCGCTCTCTGGATTGACTTCGGGTTGGTGTTCACGACTGAACTGGAGCGTGTTGCTTCCCAGTGGAGCTGCTCGAAGCAGCGCGATCGTCGCCATCACTTCCATTTGCTGGCAGCCTGCGCCGTTGACTCCGACTAGGACGTCTCCAAGCTGCAGTAGCTCTTGGAGCATGCCATTCTCCTTCGCGTCTATCTCGGTGGCGCCATCGTCTTCGTCTTCAGCAAGTGCCTCTTTTGATCTGGTGTCTTCCACAAACCCGTCAACCACGAGCTGGAGAATGCCATCTGATGTCTCGCGCTTTGTGAAGTAGATCCCGAATCCTCCTTTCTCGGTCTTCTCGATTGGAACCTCAACCACTTCCATGGAGGTGGCGCTTTCTTGTTCTTGCTGTACCTCTTCATCATCGCTCTGCTCTGGTTTTCCGTCTTCTTCCTCTGACTGCTCTTGCAGCACGTGCTCATCCTTCTCAAACGCACGCTGCGGGACCACGCACTGCTGGTGCTCACCTAGAGAACCTGAAGTATCAGTAACAGCGCTGTTCGTAGGTGCTTCGTCTCCATTCGGCGGCATCTTGGGAACTGATCACCTTGGACTGGATCTGGATCTACTTCTGCGGAGCTCTTCGTCTCGTTGGCAACCAATTATCGAAAGGTCGCGGCTGCTGATTGGTCAAAAATGTCAGGATCTTCGATGCATATTTCCAATAGAAAGCCTTTGACAAAAAGTCTCATCATGAATCAACACGCATTTGGCTTTTTTCTTCTTGTGATTAGTCACACTAACGAACGAACGAGGACGCATGTCACGTTTCGTTTTCTCTCTCTTTCTCCTACTCGGCCTTCGGGGCGGGCTTCTTCTTGTCTGCCTCCGTCACGAGCTTGAGGTTGTCGAGCAGGTATGCGAGGTCGAACGCCTTCTCCTTGAGGTAGTGGTAGCGATCGCTCGCGCTAAAGTGGCCCGCCGCGAGGTCCATCTTGAGCAGGATCTCGTTTTGGTCGCTCTTCACGTCGCGCAGCTTGGCGACCCACTTGGTTGGCTCCCAGTACGCCACGCGCGGGTCAAAGAGCCCACTCGTCACCAGGATGTTCGGGTACGCCTGCTGCTTCACGTTCTCGTACGGCGAGTAGCTCAGCATGTACTGGAAGTACTCGGCTTCGTTCGGGTTGCCCCACTCCTCCCACTCGCCTGTGGTCAGCGGAATCGATGCGTCGCTCATCGTATTCATCACGTCCACGAACGGCACACCGGCAATCGCGGCCGTGAACAGGTCTGGACGCATGTTCAGCACAGCGCCCATGAGCAGCCCGCCGGCACTGCGGCCTTCGCACGTCATCTTGCTCGGACTTGTGTAGCCCTTCGCGATCAGATGTTCCGCGCAGTCGATAAAATCCGTGAACGTGTTCTTCTTCGTCTTGTACTTGGCGTTCTCGTACCACGTGCGACCGTTCTCGCCGCCGCCGCGGATGTGCGCGATCGCGTAGATCACGCCTCGGTCCAGAAGCGGCAGGATCGACGCCACGAAGCTCGGGTCGATCGACGCTTCGTACGAGCCGTAGCCGTACAGGTGCAGCGCCTGGCGGTCCTTCGTGCGCTTGTCGGCGCGGTACACGATCGAGATCGGCACGATGGTACCGTCCTTCGCCTTGGCCTCCAAGCGCTCCGACTTGTAGAGCGATCGGTCGTAGTTTGGCGTCGGTTTCTCCTTCAAGAACGTCACCTTGCGAGTGTTCACGTCGTAGTCGAACGTCGTACGCGGCGTCGTCATCGACGAGTACACGAAGCGGTACTTGTCCGTGTCGAAGTTGCGGTTGATCCATCCGCCCACGGCGTAGCTAGACTCTTCGAACTCGAGACGGTGGCGCGAGTGCTTCGATGGACCTGTCGCCTTGACGATCCAGATCTGCGAGAAGCCGCCCTGACGACCGCCCATAACCATGAAATCCTTGAAGCAGTCGATGTCGTCCACCTTGATGCTCTCGTCGTACGGGAACACGTCCACCCAGTGAGCAGGCGCTGGTGACGTCACGGGCGTGTACATGAGCTTGAAGTTTGTCGCCTTGTCCTTATTCGTCACGATGTAGAAGTTGTCGCCGAAATGGTCCACCGAGTACAGTACACCCTTCTCGCGCTTCGCGATCACTTGCGCAGGCTTCGCTGGGTTCTCCAGGTCGATGAACGACCACTCGCTCGTCTCGGAGCTGCTCGAGACCAAAAACATGAACTTACCACTGCGCGCTTTCATGAAGTACGCACTGTAGATCTCGTCGCTCTCTGTGTACAGCAGCTGGCCCGGTTCGGTGCTTCCGACCTGGTGGCGCCAGACCTTGTCCTGGCGGTGAGCTTCATCCTGCGTGCCGTAGTAGAGCACGGTCGAGTCTGGACCCCACTGCAAGCTCGAGATGTTCTCAATGCGGTCTGGGAGCAGCTTGCCGGTCTTCAGGTCCTTGATGTAGCCCGTGTACGTCTCGTAGCCGTTGAAGTCAACCATGTACGCGAGGTAGCGGTGGCACGGACTCGGACGCACGCTCGAGACGTCGCAGTGGTTCTGGCCCTTGGCGATCTCGTTCTCGTCGAGCAAGAGCTCCTCAGGGGCGTCTGAGGTGGTCGCATCGCCCTGCTTCGCCTTGCGGCAGTGGTAGATGTAGCTGCTGCCCTTCTCCGTGCGCGTGTAGTAGAGATAGTCGCCGTGCGGGTACGGGAACTCCTCGTCGGTCTCCTGCACGTGCGAGAGCAGCTCGTTGTACAGGTTCTCGCGCACATTCACCAGGTGCTTGGTTTTCGCCTCCGTGTACGCGTTCTCCTTGCGCAGGTGCTCGAGCACCTCCTCGTTTTTGCGCGTGTCGTCGCGCGCGTAGAAGTACGGGTCCTCGATGTACAGGATCGGCTTCATCGGGTTCGGCCCGCGATTCTGGCCCGGCACAGCGCCGAACGGCACCATGTGCGGGCGCTTCTCGAGCACAGGCGGACGCATGGTCTGCGCCAGCGTCGAGTACACGGCGCGGCGCGCACGCAACGCCAGCAGCGCGGCCACGGACGCGGCGCCGAGGCCCACGTTCACGATAGTGCTCATCTTGCTCATACTGGCGGACGGCTGTCTATCCGTCTCTCTTGGGGGTCTGGAGGGAAGAAGGCTGATCCGCAAATGACTTGACCGCCACACACACACACACACACGTGGTCCTCCTCCTTTTGATCGATCTGGGTGATCACAAAGAACGGCTCAGACAGAGAAGATCCTCCCCGCTTCGAATACAAGACCTGTTGACTGAAGCTTCCCGCTGTAAACGAATCAGCTTCAAGCAAGTGTACCTACTCACTTAAGTGCGTCTGATCGGCTGATGGAGGGGCCCACTATTCGGAGATACTGGAGTACTTTCGTGGAAAGAATATTATTGGCCAACCATATATCCTACTACATACTCTTTAATAACGACACACGCGAGCTGGCATCATAACTCAATAGACCACTGGAGCAAATAGTCAGTTTTCTTCATATTATTTTCAACTTGCGT
>JALBZZ010000077.1:0-70663 GCA_038051095.1 Globisporangium irregulare
TGTTTTTGTGTCTGTTGGCTATTTTCTTCTATTCTAATTGGCTCGCTATCGGTACCTACAAGGGGATCTTTGATCTCTTTTTTCTTCTTCTTTTTTTTGGTTGTTTTGTGATGATTAATCGATCTAGTGATTAATCACTTCTTTTTTTCTTCTTTTTTCTTTTTTTTCGTAAATGCAAATAGTATTACAAAAGCTGACTCAGCAGCCAATGACACAAGACACAATCACCCAGCGAGGAGTAACCCAGGATACGACCTGACGCTCGGCTTCGCCTCGCACCCTTCGGGAAGATGGGAGCTCGGCTTCGCCTCGCGCGCCTGTCTGCTTCGCAGAACAGGCGTGGGGGATGGGTGTTGGTGGGTGGTTGTAGATGGGATGTGTGGATGAGTGGTGTAGATGAGAGAGAGAGAGAGAAAGATTAGCAAGGTTGGCCTCGCCGGGGGAAAGTGCAATCCCCGGGAAACCGCGTCGCAGGCGTCCAGCAAGCTGAACCGCCAAGCAACCAATGCAAAAATGAATGTGAAAAGTAACCCGGAGAAATCTCCAGGAAATCAGTTTTCACACTGATTAGAACAGATACTACACTTGATCTTAGCCATAAGGCCGAGAAGGTATGATTTGATCATTGAGTTCGTGCTTGTAAATATATATTTAGTTTTGTCCACTCGTACATATGTTTCATTTTAATATTCATTTCCCTGTTTGAAGCAGATATTACCTGCCAAGCCCTCAGTAAAAGAATTGCAATTATTATATTTGGCTTTTCTTGCTCGTTAAAATTGCTGCAAAGCCCTTTCAAAGTTGCTGGAGAACCTGTTTCATTGTTTTAACTTCACGTGGTTCACTTCTCATGTTGCCGAGCTTTGGAGTGAGCTCGATCAGAGTTTACAAGTGCCTCTTGGCTCGCAGACGGCGGTCACGTGCTCACAGATTTACAAGTACAAGTCGGAGATACTCAAGGAGAGATCGATTGAATTCCTGAGAAGTCAGTACATCGCAGGCCGCGCGTTCGCTAACAGTAAATAGTTTACCCATTCAAGGACGAAACAGAGTCTCCGGTTGCGTGTGCTCGGCCATATCTTTCATTTACTTTCATCTCGGGGTTCCTAAAGCTCCTGTGCCAAAACTTCAGCGCCATTGGCTGCCTCAGTACGAGCTGATCTCGCGCACGTACTCAAGTGAAAATCTTAGAGGGCAAACCAATGAGAGCGATCGCTAGTATACGCACCGTGCCGGTTTGCATTGAGCCTTTGTGGTGATTTCAGTCGAGGCAGAAAGTTGGGTAGTTATAGAGATATGAATCAACATGCAAGCGAGCAAGCCCAACGAGGAGAGTAAAGTCCTGATTACTCGGATATGTATGTATATGTGGCTACTGATAGCATTCCTGACAACAACAAAGAAGACGCAGCGACTCTCGTCCTCTCTCCGTCTCTTCTTCCCACTTTAAATCAGTTTGGTTGCCACCCCCGGAGTCAGGAAGCGCACGCGCTCCTTCATGAAGTCGTCCGCTGCAATCACTGCGCGGAGTTGCTCGCTCTGCTCGGAGAAGTGGCCCCACGATTCAAAGTGCATCGGCACCACCAGCTGAATGTCGAGCTCACGAGCGAGTCGAGCCCCCTGCTCGCCGTTCATGGTGATTAGGAGTAAGCCACCATCGGGCTTGGGGAATGCCGCAGCTCCCAGGTTCAGAATCGCAAGCACAACGCTGAACTTCTTGCGAATCCCCTCCGAGAGCTCCTCAGTGTACACTGTGTCGCCAGAGACGAAGACCACGTTCGGGCGGCCATCCGGTGCAGTGCCAAACGCATCGTTCTCGATCACGAAGCCCGTGCACTCACCGCCAGGAAGGTGCTCGCACGGCGTGCTGGTGATCTTGAATGCCTTGCCCTGCAGCACGAGCGTGGTCGACTCCCACGGTCGCAGTGCTTGCACGCCCGGACGCGGCGCCAGCTTCTTCGCGCCGTCCGCCGTCGTGAGCACGTGACGGCCATTGAGCAGCGTTCGCCCCGACGCGTCGAGGTTGTCATCGTGGTCTTCGTGGCTCAAGAGTACCGCGTCGATAGGCGGGAGCTGCTCCAATTGTAGCGCTGGTCCGTCCGCGTTCTTGAGCACAATCCCTCCGCCCTTCGGGTACTCGCTGCCGGCTGGGTCGAACACTGGGTCCGTGAGGAAGCTGACACCGTCGATGGTCAGCACCGAGGCGGCAGTGCCGATGTGTGTGATGGACACAGAGCTCTTGAACTCGGCTGGGATCGGCATCGCTGTTGTTGTTGAGCGAGTGGTGCGTTGGCAAGCTGTAAAGTGTGCGCGGCAATCGAAGTTTGGGAATGAAGAGACATTGGGCGTCAGGAAAGTATACAGCAACACGAGACAAGCATTGAGGCCACAAGCGCCGCAAGCGGTCGGCGTGCGTCTTCAGCAGGCGGCTGACGCGACCACCGACGCATGAGGCGCGGCGCTTGCGTTCTCAGAGCGCGGCTGGTGTGAACACACGCCAGTTTCGCGCTGTGAATACGTTGACTCGAGTGCGTGACGTTGCTTTTCATGATGTGGGAGCACATGAGTTCGTTGTCATCTTGGAGGATTTGCATACCTGATTTTTATCCAATCCAAACGAGTACGAAAAATTACGACGTATTTCATTGGCTTAAATTATGTCATAGTGACGAAAACCTTGCTCTCGCGAGGATGCCTCTGACAGCTTTGAACGAAGGTTCCATTGCCAATTCTTTCTTGCTCGAGTCTCCCAAGTCACGCTGCGGTTGGCCTGCCTAAATGCCCCTGAACACTCATGAGCAAGAGTGTTTTTGCTCTTGAATTATCATACTCGACCGGCGAACGGGTCAACCTCTGCGAAGCTTGGAGTCTTACATGTACTTCATTCCACATGGCTAGGAAAATAAACTTGTCGGAGCGACGACGGATCTCTCCATGCTCCCCTTCATATGATTGTAAATGGAGGCCCCGCAGAGCTTCAACCCGCATTTGCAGAAGCGCGTGAACTGCAAGGCGTCGAGGGATTCGACCGACGGCGCGCTGCGCGAGTACACTTTTGTGCAAACCACCCGACAAACCACTCGCTCGACGCCGTCTTCGCAACGCTCTCTCCGAACAACGAACCTAAGGTTGGTTGGGATCAACAACACCACGCAGTATTAGCTTCACACAAGCGCATCCAAACAACAGCAACACACGACTCAGACGTACACGGCGACGATATCTTGTTTCACGCTGTCTGTAGATGCCGACGGGAACAACTCGTCTGCATCCACGCAATCGGTCATCATCACGCAATATTGATCGGTGATGCGAGCGCAAGTGAACGATCGGGACTCCACCGCAAGCTCGGAGCCCGAGTCCTCGTTGCGAAAGCGGAGCGTGGACGCCTCGAACTTGAATCCCTGTTTCGGTGTGTCCTCCACGGCAGCCGCATCGGTCAGTGTGTGGCAGGGCCACTCTTTCCCGCTTGCTTGCGTTGCGCTGACAGCGGCTGCGAACACACCGCGCAGATCCGCTGTATCAAACGCATACACACCTGCCATAGTCGCACCCACTCTGTTCTCCGACGACTGGACCTGGAAGCTCGAGATAGCCGGCACGTTGTATCGAATCGACTCGGTTTCGCTCAGAACCATGTTCATTGCGAAGTCCACTTTCGCGCTGGTCAGCATGGACTCACACGCTTCTGCACGTGCGCTCGCACTCGCTCCAAGGCGACAGTACGAGTGCAGAAGTTGGTGCAAATTGAGCTCTGTCGAGAGCGCTGCGCTCGGACTCGCGAGCATGCCCTTGAGGTTCCGCAGGAACGTGCGCTGGAAGAAAAGCGCGTTGCGTAGCTCTTCGTTCTGGGTCTCGGCGCGTCGGCGTAGGCGGCGCTCGGCCATGGCGCGTTCCGCCCACCGAGCTGCTGCCTTGGTTTGCTGATTGCATTGGTGTTTTGATCGCAGGTACACCAGGTGCGAACTCAAATACGCCGCTTCTTTCAGCAGGAGCTCCGTTTCCATCTACAAAAATGCATTGACAATCAGGTGTAATAATATCGTGTGTCATTCACACACACACCATGGTATATCCAGATTGACAATCAGTTCGATCCATAACGCACCTTCTTACGATGCCGATAACGGCCCGCACTGGACGCTGCTTGCGCCCGTCGTCTCGTCTTTTGATCCGGAACAGCGCTGGCCGCAGCATTTGTGCTCATCGTCGCTGGGGAGCTATTGCTGGCTGCTGGCGTTACGGGTGACAGGGCAGCCGCAAACGCAAAGTCGTTATTCGCCCAATCCTCGGAGTTAGTACTGATAGTGTCAAAAGAGTTCGTCGATGAATCGAGCGCCTCGCTGTTGTAATTGTCGTCCACGAAGTCAATGTACTCGTCCAGCGACGACGAGCACGGCGAGAACGCGGGTGATGATGACGATGACGCGCTCGTGACGATTGCGGCTGCCTCCATCTCCGCATTCGCGTGCAGCTCGTCGAAGAGCAGGATGCTGTCCATGAGCAGGTCCACGGGCGCGCCGTCTATCACTGCGCTCGGGGCCATTGGAGAGCATTGGCTGCTAGAAGTGGCGGCGGCGCTGCGGTCGTTGTCATGGTCAAAGTGCTCCATTTTGCCTTTGCTGCGATTCCGGAACTGGCCATGCACATCTGAGAAAACGTGAGGCTCCCCTCTCTTTGTGGGCCGTTCATTGGATAAAATTGTCACGTTAGGGATAGGCGGTATCATAATCATCGATCCGTGCAGTGCCATGCCGTAACGGTACGGTAAAGTATCATGTCATTCGGCGCCAAGATGAAGAAGCCAAAAGCAATTGATCGACTATAAATATGGGCGCGAAGGCGAGTGCATCGTGCATCGTGCGTGGGCTCTTGCGCAAGCGACCTACTACGAGGTTGCTGCTGTGTGTTGTGTGCAGCTACTGTGGCGCAGATCAAACTTGCACGTACGCGCTTGAGAATTGATGTCAGTTAATAGGAATCCTGGTCCATGCGAAAAGCTCTCGTCACACTATAAAGAGCAGCAACAGACGCGTGTCGACTCCACGTCAGACGCGAACGAGTACTCCAGCTACACAGGGGGCGGGCACGAGGCTTCAGCGAGTCGGGGTGGCGCAATCGTAAATGGCGTGTTTGCCATGATACAGTGGTGCTGGAAGAAACCGGGGACGGCAAGGCGAGCGTGTTTTCCCAGATTTCGTTCACCGCTGAAGCAACACAGACCGTCTTGGAAGAGAGGAAGACCAACCAACAGTGGGCCCAAATTAGTCATGCTGATCCGCTTCGAGTTCAATTCGGCCAGAGAGCTCGGCATGGTGGCATTCGCCAGGATAGTCATCCGCGTGCTCGACCTGACGAAGGCGATCATCGAGAAGAAGCTCTACAGGACTCGGACACACAGGACGGTAAAGTGTACGACGGCGAGAACATGACGCCGCAGCGCAACCCCGAGTATCACGGTCAAGCATATCCCTAGTGAGCAGCCGGGTAGGGAGCTGCTGGTGCGTATGGGAGCGGAAACAGCGGCTGCTGTGACATACGAGTCGCAACAGCAACGCTAACGGGTAAGCAGCACGAGGGTCTAAGAAAAGGAGCACGGCATTTTGGAGGCAAGCAAGAGCGTCGAAGACAAAGATGCGCAAGCACGGATACACTCACGTCATGAGTCGCGACTCGAAACTGCATCGTGATTGGCCAGTCACCACTAGTCATCGTCATCGTATCAGCCAGCTCCACGTCTTCCTTCCTCGGTGCTAGAGCGGAGTACCTCTTGGCGAGCAGACTACCGAGCGCTGTCACACGCTCGACGCAAAGCCGAAGACAATCATCCAGTGAGCCAGGGGGTCAGGAATTCCAAGGCCGGGTGGTGTCACTGCCGTTCGTTGATCGACCCTGCAGCTTTGGGCAACTGACAGCCATCGTCGACATCGGGTTCCTGGTCTGTGGCGGTACAAAAGTTAAAGGTGCTGCTGTTTGCTGTTATTGTTGCGATGATTCTCATGGTTGTATTATGTGTTGTGGGTCACTGCATGGTTCTACCTCACAGCGAAAAAGTTTCCACCGTCGAGCCCCAATCGCGATTGTTCCTACTCGATATGTGTTGAGCAGAGCAGCATAGCACACACATATCTTTGTATCCAAGCGTCGTATTCCCTTCACGGCTTCGTTTGCGTGCGAAATTTTCGAAATGGTGAAGGCAATGTGGTTGGTGATTTCCGCAGTATGTGCTTTATGTCGACCCTTGAGACCGACTAAGCAGGGCAAGTGTGCGCGGTTTTGTGTACAACTAGCGCTGGCGCAACGTGGAGGAAGGGTTTGAAAGAGAACAGATTGCGGACTCTGGCATCACGAAGAAGAAGAACAGCAAGAAGAGCCAAGAACCTTTCTCTCTGCTCGATCTCCAAGTCACAGTGAACACACCGGTGATCAGGAATTACTGCGAGACGACACGAATATCCTGCATCGAGTTCCCACCCACCGCACACACAGCAAGTTATCCAGACAGTTATATCTACCGACGACATGACGACATCCAAGATCCCAGTGGTGATGCTACGAGAGCTCAATCTCCTGCTGATTATCGATGAAGCCGAGCACGTTATCTCCGAGACCCTGTCTGTCAACGAATTCTTCATCGCGAACGACCGCCACTTGCTCAAGAACGAGTGAAAGCCCATCAAGAGCAAAAAAAGGTCCAGGTCTACCAGACGCGAAAAATAAGGCAGGTCTGATTGCTGCGAGCGACAACAGTGCATTCGGCTGTAGCCCAGAGACCCGATCCCGCTCAAACCCCGCCGAAAGGTCGATGCTTATCACTGACGAGTACGCTTCGGCTCACTCCCAGCGATCTGGGAAGACAGGCTCGTCCGGCACAAACTCTGGTAGATCGAGTAACAGCAATAACAGTGGACGCAGTTCCGAGATCAGCGTGACAAAACATGCTGAGATGCCATTGTGATCGCGACAGGAATCGTTGCTGGCAGCGTGAAGGATGTGGTATTCAGTGCACTCGCCTTCATAGAGTCTTACGCGTCATCATGATCACACCTCGAGGATCAGTGCACTGACACACAAAAAAGCGGTGAGTCCGCTGCGCATTCGTCGGACGCAATGAAGGAGGCGGTAAAAGGGCCGGAGGAGACCAGCGCCAGAAGTGAGGTCGACGACATGGAAGTGCGCATCCAGTTGACAACAAACACACGGTCATATCTCGAGTCCTTAAAGGCAGCCAGTGACTTTTGCTTTCTCTCAAGTGGTGGATTCGAGCGCTGAAATGTGTACGTGAAGACTGCATGTGTGATCCAGTGCGCCAGCTGTGCATACTGAGCCGATTCGCGATCATCACTAAGTGAGGCAGACACTTTATCTCTGCTTCACGTCGGCAACAGGGTGGCTGCCCTTGATTGGTTGAATGAGCGTTTGTACATGGAAGCTAACGAGTACGACCTCTTTCACTCTCGCCGTGGCTTTGCGAATGTTGAACAGGAACTGCATCGGATTTTGCGGACCTGGCTGGGAATGGAGAGATGATGTGGAGTTGTATCTTGGTGATTACCTCAAGAGCAGCCATGCCAAGTTGAAGAGGGACGAGAGAGAGAGAGAAAGAGGTGTCAGTGACCAAGCGGGAGCCGGAAGAGTCGCTATGAAAGTACAAGGCGGCTCTTCTGGCTCCTTTAGTACATCGTCACGATCTTCCTTGAGCCTCTCGCCGCGCGGGCATGAGTGGCAACAGAGATATCACATCCGCTGCTCTGTGCCGCTGCTCAGTCTGACATCCTCGGCTTAACTCGTGGTCATCTCGCACTACTCAAAAGTCAGCAACAAGTGTGTGAATCGCTTTTCCAGCCGTCTGTGCCGTCTCGAGTAGCAATAATGTTGCTGCAGCGCTCGGCTTGGATGTGTTGCTGATCTTGATTCGTCGTTCGACTCACATCCGGAGGAGATCTGTGCGGACGAATTCGCCATCGCTGAGAAACTCGCACTCTCCTTGCCGCACAGCTGCTACTATGCGATCACGCCAGCACGGTGGAGAGGTACCGCGAGAACGTTTGGGCTCGTTGGCGACCACAACAGTCCGGATCATCAAGGAGGAACAGCAATAGCGTGAGCAACGAGCGGGAGGTTAAATGGCATCCTCGAGGTTGATCGTAAGGCGAGCAGGCAATGCTTGCCAAGGTGATCTCAGTCATCCGCACGGAATGAGTCCAACTCCTACAGAAATGGTACCTAGCGAGGACTGGCAGTCCCATCTTAGTGTGTGCAGGTGTCGTAGTGGGTGCTCAACATACAGGGCACAACGACGCTATCCGCCAGAATAATGGCTCGCTGAGACCAAAAGAAGTGGATGAGGCACAACATCAAGCAGCTACTAGACCAGCCTGATCGTTCGCAAAGAGCGCACACTCAACCCCACACGCGAATCGAGGGCGCCGCCTTGGCGTCATTTGCCGTAAGTTCCCAGCCAATCTTACACCACGTAGCAGCAGAAGCAGCAGCAGCGACATCAAGGTTGCCTTTTCTCTATCTTCGTGGTTGATGACTACAGTGAACACCACACCCACCGCTCCGTGCAGATGCACAAATGAGAAGCAGTTTGAGTGAGGCAAAGAGATCAAGACTCAAAATCGGCTTAATCGACGAACGACAGATCGGTCTGAACGAGTGGTATCTCGTGTTTCCTCGGGAGTCGATCACCTTCATTCAGCAAGGCGATCTCAGTCTTCCGCGTGGAGAAAATCTAGCTGTTGCAGTACCACTGGATCGCACTATGATTTGAAGACGCGCAGTTCCAGTCCCAGTTCATCAAGTGCAAGGAACAACAGCACTTGGTAGTCACAGCTTCCAGCGCAACTGGACGTCATGCTATCGGGATGAACGAATGCTTTGTAAGCGATGTCGTTACGTTCGAGTCAGAGAGACGAAGAGCGTGAAGGCTAATGTGGTGCGCGTTGAAGGTGTCTCTGTCTACAACAGCAAACTGTCTACCCTCCAATATTTTTTTCCGATGTTGGATTGCACGAAGCGAGCGGCCAAAATGCCTAGAGTTCCGGTGCCAGACAACAACCACGCTGTTGTCAATATGCGCGGATGGCTTGAAGTAGTAGTGGTGTAGGGATTGAGTAAAGTGCTGACCCACGCACGCCATCGCATGACATCAGCTCACCAGAATGAACACATCGGGAGAATTACTGTTACTACTATCAGCCAGACCATCACGAGCAGCAACCAGCAACGTGCTGATAGACTGGTACTCAAAAGATCAGGTCCATTTGTGATAGATCCTGGCCGCCAAGCCAAGCTTACCTGTAACGGCGTTTTTTCCAGCGAGACCCACGTGGTTCATACTTCGAAGTTGCTAACTATTGCATGCGCTCTGCGAACGAGTACGACAAACACGACCATCAGGACGCCGCAGTTCTCTTCCACATCGATCTTGCTAACAAGGAGACACTACTCCAACTCCACATCCATATCTAGGGCAGCTCCGGTTTGGTTGCAGGTGGCTCCCCCCCCCATCAGCAATCTAAACGCCTTAGCGATCACCGCACAGGCAGCAAACTCGAGACTAAACTGTTGACCGAGTACTCGTCAAATGAGCATTTTTCTTGTGTGACTTTTCATGATCTTCTGATCATCAGAGTCTGATGAGGACCAGATATTGTGTTAGCTTGTCACCTTTCTCTTTTACTGAAAATTCAACAATTGATATAAATGTAAAGGTAACAAGGAACAAAATCTGATTGGCTGGCGCGCCAACTCGGCAAACAGATCAAACTTCTCTAATTTTATCAACACATAGCTCTGTTAGCTTGGTTTTTGTATAGGATGAGGACACCCCCTTTCGCCCACTGCGAGCTAGAAAAAGCGACAGGGGCGGCACGGTCCAGTACAAACACCAAAATGTTGGTGCCATTCGTACTTTTGACGAAAGCCTTAAGAGCAATACTAGATTCTCAAACTTTATTTAAAAATTTCAGCGAATTACTGATTTTTTAGTCAGTTTCAGCCAGTCACTGATCTATTTACGCCAATTAGTTTCAACCAATCAAAGAGGGAGAGAAATTTCTGTCTCCCCTAACCGCAAAACTGTATTTTTTTTCTGAAACTGACGTTCCCCTTTCTCTGGCGGAGAGAAAGGGGAGCCACACGTCAACCACCCGACAGTTCCCAGATCTTATACAAACTTCGTGACAAATTGGGCGGGATGACACGTGCACTAAAAAAGGAAAAATCTAGAAAACTCTCAACCCAAGAGAGCCATTCGTTTGAACGAGATCAATTCATTTTGCAATTCTTTTCCAATTCATCCGCAATTCTTTCGGATTTCCCCCCTTTTGCGGACAAGAACGAAAGCTTTCAATCGCAGAGCGCCGCGTGGAAGAGAAGGAAGGAAAGCGCGCGCGCGACGAACGAGAAAGCACACGACTGCAGGACGCAGGAGATTGAATTGAAGGAAGGATTGCACGCAGCAGCAGGACGCAAGCAACGACAGCACCGGAAGTAGCTCGCTAGTGGTCTCCTCCTCGACCCCCTCCTCCCAATTCTCACACCACCATCACTACCAGCCTCTTCGCCGTTTTTTTTTTACACCGTCCGCGTGAATATTGAGACGCCTCGCAGTCTCTTGTGAGTGTCTCGATCTATCAGCGCTCGCCAGCATCTTCTGTCTTCGTTCGTGTGGAGTTGATCTACCGACGCCCAGAGTTCGCGTGCGGCTGAATCACAAAGCGACAGCGTTTTTTTTGGCGAAGAGTGCTTCCCTTTTTCTCTCTTCATTTTCGGACCGATTCGAGCGTGTGTGTGAGAACGGTGAGTTTTGTGTAAGATGCCCCATGGTAATGAATCATCATCCGAGCGGTGTTTCTTACATCGTGTGTTTGGCTTGGCTTCCTCGTGCGCTTTGCTTTCCAGAACAACTATGGCAAATGATTGGATCTTCACGGCAGAAGAGCTGCGTTCCACCCCATCCCAGCGCGAAGGCATGAAGTACGTCGACGAGCTGATCATCCGTCGAAAGGCATGCGACTTCATTGAGAAGATGTCGAAGTCCCTCGACTTGCCAAAGCTTGCGCAGATCAGTGCCGACAACTTCCTTCACCGCTTCTACATGCGCCAGTCGCTTGTCCGATACGACAAGTACCTGGTTGCCGCTGCGTGCGTTCTGCTTGGCTCGAAGGCGGAGGAATCCCCAAAGAAGATCGGCTATGTCGCGAAGGAGTACATTGCTGTGCGGAAGGTCGTCGAGAAGGACCAAGTGTTCGCGATCCAGAAGCACGACCCTCAAGTAATTGCCGGGAAGATCATTTCTATGGAAGGAGTTGTTCTCCACGCCCTCGCCTACGAACTTACGCTGTCGCATCCGTACAAGTACATCAACGAGAAAGTGGACAAGGTGGTGCGTCTTCAGAACTTGACGGAAGAAGGCGTGAAGTCTTTGAGCGGGAAAATCAAACAAGTTGCCTGGAGCTTCTTGAATGACAGCGCGTACACCCTCGCGTGTCTTCGTCTGGAAGCGATCGATCTGGCTGCTGGGGCGGTGTACTTGGCTGGGCTGTATGAGAGCTATGTCCCTGAGGATCTGAGCACCCCCGAGGGCGAGCCATGGTGGAATGTGTTGTCAACGCCAGTCCCTACCTTGAAAGGTACAGCCGCGTCTGCGCACATTGTTCTTGCTTGTGGGTTGGCGGATGTATTAAACAATATTGCTGTGTCTATTTTATAGATGCCGCGCGATACTTGCTGGAGGCGTACACTGAGCCGTACATCAGAACTCAAGTTCTGCCAGCGGGGTTGTCAAAGCTAGTCTACATTTACCACCCACCAAAGCGAGTCGAGAGTCCAGCGACGCTGTTTGCCGACTTGGAGTTTGAGGAGCAAGATCACTCCGGCAGCATGTCGTCTCCGATGGACTCGGCTTTGTGTGTCACTTCCCCTGAGTGCGGCGGCAGCCAGGGTCGATCACCATTTGACCACGACTTTGATCACGACGTGAAGTCTCACAAAGACGGCGAGGAGAGCCCGCGAGAAACTGCACAGGTTCCGAGCCTTCCTGCGTCTTTGATGGATAGTTTTCCTTGTGGCAACAATAGTTCAAGTGCTGACAAGTTGTCGGGAAACTCCAGACAGTCTCGCAAGCGTGTGAAAGAGTCCTCCGAAAAAAAGTATTGTTATGGAAAGAAGTCGAAGTATTCCTTGTAAATGGCCCCCGGTCTCCACAGCGGCATGGCAACAGAAAAACTAGAAAACTTTAACAAACACTAATAAAAAATATTTATGAAGAGAGAACATGCGAGTGCTGTCTGTGTATTGGACTTGCGAGCTCGACAGATTCCTCTTCGTGGAAGGCATCACACCACGAACGCATGAATCTCCATGGAGAACGCTCATAGACCGAGCTCGCAGCGACCACAGTCGACGAGCTGACGGGCGAGTCTTCAATCTTGGAAGCAACTGCCAGTTGGACTGGAGCAGCTTGGAGCGCACGGGTGAGACCTGAGTCTGAGCATGAGTCCAGGAGAGTCGTCATCGGTTGTGCTGGGGACGTTCAGGAGGCTGATCGAGAACTGCCTCAACTCAACTGGCTAGTCGAAAGCGAGGGCCGCTTCGATTGGACGACTCGGAGAACGCTTGTGCAGAGCGAGCGAGCGCGTCTTGCAACTGTGCGCAGGTTGACTTGGTCAATGGGTATCTTGCCACACAACGGGGTCGAGCGAGAGCCTTCTCAGTTCAGAAGCGTGAGCCACTTGAGCTGGACGAGCTTGAGAACACGAAAGCGTCGCTTGGCACATCCGTGGCTTCCAAAGAGGCGGCCGAGAGGCTTCATAACACGCTATTCGAAAGCGAGAGCTGCTTGGACTGGAGGGAGGTTCAGCAGTATCCGCGCTTAAGCAGAATGAGCGATGCACCTTTCTTGAGATCGTGACTGGGTGTCGTCCAACGCGAAACGAGGTACAGTGCAGCGCAGACGCGGGTCGTCGTCAAGCACGTTGTGAGAGCGGCAGGGCTGGCGGCAGAGACGCTTGTCGGAGAAGATAGATGTCTCCACCACAGACGCGCAAAGAACGCGAAGGTGATCATGGCAGCGACGCTTCCTGGCGCCGCGGCATGTCTGTCTGGAGAAAGCTGCGCTCTCGTGAGCTCTTGTGAGTGAGCTCTGGGATTGATGGAGAAATCCACACTGCGCCATGCGGAGGAAGAAGCATGTGAGCAGCCCCAGTTTCGCTTTTTTTGGGTTTGCCAGCATTCGACCTGATCTCCCAAAAATTAACCTGGGTGAGCGTCGGAATAGTGATCTGATTGGACAAAATTTAACTATTGCGCGCGCTGATTCGCTGTAAATACGGGCGGACCGACCCATTTATCTCGGGTCGGGTTGCTTTTGCCAGACCCGTGAATGCAGGATGCGACCTTCAACAGAAACCGCATCGATTGCGTACTTTACAACACAAATATGTATATACAAGCGCCTTCAGTGTGGACTTTTGCATAAAAAAGAACAAACACTACAGACTTTTGAGTATTGACGAAAAGAACAGATGGGCTCGTTGAAGGAACTGGACTGACTGAGATGTCTTCGCAGAGTTGTGCGTGCGTAATGAAAAAGCCACCGACTCACATGCTCGTACCGTATTGTCCAGGCCTCTTTTTGCCAGCGCGAATAAGAAGCAGATGCACAATAAAAAGAAGGCAGCGCGAAGGCCTCGTTGTCCTGTCTGTCTATATGGATGTGGCATCGATCCACTCCACTTGAATCCCGCGAGTGACTGAGACGACTGACTTCTTGCTGGTAAGAATGTCCCCCCGCCGCCCATTCCAACTGCTCCTTGCGCTCCTAGCGGCAACGACAGACTTGCGCCTCTGTCTGGCCGACCTCACATCAGTAGCAGCGCCATCAGCGGCGATCGCCTCGATCACGTTCAAGAACCAGTGCGCGCATCCTATCAGCATCTTTGACGGCGACGAGCGCTTCTGCGACGTGCGCGCAGGATCCAAAGCGGCGCCGACGTTCGGTTGCGCGACGCACCTGCCGCTCGGACTCGCGATCTACTCGCACACAGGTGTCAGCAACGTCACCAGTGAGTTGTTCTCTCCGTTTAGTGTTGAACACATTCTCTGTGTGATCTTATGTGTGCAGGATGAGTGATAGCTAGCCATGATGGGAGGCATGGGAGGCACTAGCTGGACTCACACGCAACTGCGTCTTCTATTGTCTTACATAGAGGCTCGGTTCTTCGTGGATAGAGCGACCAACAACACGTACTACGAGCTCTCGGACCAGTTTGTCAAGGTTTGTATGAGTATGTCCACATACATTCACACGCATGCTGCGTGTATTACAATGCTGCTGACTTGTCACCACTTGCCCTCTCTCTGTAATAGAGCGAAAGCCACGATGACTATGGCGTGGGGCTCATGATCTACCCGCTGCAGTTCCGCAATGCAAGCGTGGGGGCGACGACCTGCAAGGACGCCATGTGCACGTATCAGAGCTGTCCGGACGCGTACCATTTCAGCAACGAGCCACCGTCGAACAAGACGTCCGCATGTCCGAACGGAGCGGATTTTGTGCTCATCTTTTGTCCCTGAATTGAGTGGAAGTGCCGGTAGATGAGAGTAAGCAAGACGCCTCACAGACCCACCTCCAGCTTCTTGGAGTTGAGAAATAGAGCACTCGGACCAAATGTCTGCACTCGAAGGCATCCATCCACAGCCGATATCTGTGTGGCTTGAGGCGGAAGATCATGCATTGAATCGTTGCTTTTGTACGAGAATTATAATTTAACATGATAATTGCATTCAAATATTCTAAATGCTGAGCACTCGTTTTAGGCAATTTCCGCTCTACAAGCAGTAGCTTTAAAGAATGAGAAAGCAGCGACCTTGCGCCTCCAGCTCGTGGAGATTTTTCTTGTGGGACCATTCGCCCCATTTGTTATGAGACCATGGTGCTCGGTGTCTTTTGATTCCATCTGGGATGATAACACAGTTATCCCAATTGGCCTATTGCCTCGCATTCGATGTACTCCAACCAGACTCGAATATCCGACTGGATCGACACCACCGATTTCCTACTCACCTGACCAGCATCTCCGCGCTCGTAGATCGATACCGCGCGGGTTGATGCCAGATCCGTGCTCTTGCCGGCACCTTTTTCGGCTCGCGTCAAGCCATCTCAGAGCTAACTGAGCTGCTTGGTGCGCCATACGGAGCGACGCTGCAGTGTGTGAGCGCTTGGATGGCTCTCACTCTTGAGAGGCTTCTAACGCTTGCGAGTGTGAGCCGGAACAAGACTCTGCGCTTCCTCTACCTGCACGAGGAGGATGTCAGCGAGATCATTCGGGAGCAGATGCACAACAGTATGTAGGAGCACAAGAGCGTTCACCGCGGACAGAGCGTCGTGATCGCTTTTCTGAGCGCGCTTGCGTCGTGCCCAAGGCAGTCGAGTCTCGGGTTGCTGGACACGATGACGCTGTCGAGCGTGCTTGACTTTGCTGGAGTCTCAATGAAGCGAGCCTACAGGAGATAGCGAGGAGCATTCATTGGACTGAGATATCCCAGTTTGTGGGAAGCGACAGTGTTGAATAGCTGTTTAAATGTGTCCGAATGTGTGCAGTGCTCGGCGTTCAGGAACTCTGCTGTTCTACACTTCGAGGTGCAGATCTTGCTGAGTGAATGGGTGTGCGTGGTGGTGCCTGGCTACAGCTGTGGCTGGGCTCCGACATCTGCGATCGCGTCGCAGAACTCAAAGCCGACCAAGTGCGCCGTCGGGAGTCTACCAACGCAGATCATCCCGTCCTGACCACAGACTGGAGCAAACGTCAAGCACCTGGTACGATTCGATCACAGTGCAGATGGTAGGATGCATAGCGTCAATGTGTTTGCATTCGAGCGGCTGCTTGAGATGATCGGACGCTCGCTGGTTGGACTCGACTCGGAGATTCCCGCGATAATGGAGGACGACGTGGACTGGACCCTGGATGTATGTCCAAACCTGACGCACTTGAGCCTTCGAGACACCCGTGTGGACAATATATCGGCACTGGTGGATCGGTATCGCTCGGGCCAGTGCAAGATCACTAGTCTGGGCCTAGCCGTGTCTCCAGAAGAATCGAGCCCTGGGATCGTCTCGCAGCTCGCAGAGCAACTTGGAGATCCGAGAAAATGTCCTTGTTCGTGGGAATCTGTTCTCGTTGTCAGCAAAACGTTACCAACGGAGACAACATACCACGCTATTCCAATGCTCCAGGTGGATGCTGCAACATGTAGAGAAGTACTTTGATATTTTAGCCAAGTACGCTCATAGAAGAAGGAAAGTATAAACACGAGAGCAAAAAGAGGCTGCTGCTGCTGCGGTGAGTAGTACAGTAGTCGCTGGTTGGAAAGCGCGGCCGTCTCATGTCATGATGACGAGGTACGTGAGCAGCAGCAGCACAAATACCAGCACGATGATCACCACAAAGTTCTTCATCCCCCCTGCGCAAACACATACGAAGCCAACATAACCGCAGCAACAACAACAACAGCAAGTGCATTGAGAAAGTGAACCTTCATACATATCTGATCAGTCCAAACGCATTCGTACCGGACTGTTCGATCAGCTCTTTTGTCTTCTTTGTGACGGCTTGCAGCGCTTCCGACGCTTTGTCTGTGTCTTCATTCAGGTCGTCCAGCATGCTGCATCACAATCCACATACACGCATACACACACGAGTCCATAAGGTTTGGTCATGAGGAAACCACTTCAGCATACTGAATGCCAAAAGGCTTTACACCATACGTACGCGTTTTGGGAGTCTAGTTCTGTGCTGATGGACAGGCTCATGTCGCCCAGTCGCTTCACTGCGGTGTGCAGTTCATCCAAGCTCTCGTCCTGCTTTTGTCGCTCGACCTGCGCATAAAGAGAAATCGACAGAACACCACCCACAGTCAGAGTCCAAAACATTCACCGCCATAGTAACGCCACCACACACTCATGAGCCACACACCTGCTGCTGGTTTCGCTCGTGTGCGACGTAGTCATCTTCTCCATCGGGCTGTCGTACATAGCAGCACAATCACAACAGGAGGTCAGAGGGGAGAGATCACAAGAGGTCAGTCGCGTGCTCGGTCATAGATGTTTGGACAGAAAGCGGCGAGGCTTGACGCACGTCGTTAGAGATCTTGGCGTAGTTGGAGGGCTTGGCGGCCGGGAACGCGCGCGACATTGTGCTCTTTCGTCTCTTCGCTTCTCTTGGGCTCCTTCACGCGCTCGCTCGCTTGTGGTCACAGACGCTCTCTCACGCGCTCGCTCGTACGTGGCTTCCTTCGCGCTGTCTGCTTCTGTCTTCTGTTCCTCTGCTTCTTATCACGCGAATTTTTTTATAGCTGGACCTACAAAAGAGTGAAGGTCGCCCACAAGCTTTGTAGGTTGACCTACAATACGTGCAGATGAATGTAGGTTCCATAATTCTCAAAGTTACGATAGCAACGTTTCGATTCCACTTCCCCATCTTTTTGGGCGCCATGAATCCTCACCAATATGGTGACGCGGTGCGGGTCCTGCAGCTGTTAATGGCGGAGACATATACACCACTAACCAGCACACGGAACGAGCATCTGCAAACTGAGTTCAATGGATTTCTCCCCATATATGGGGACAGACACACACACACACATACAGCTCTTCCTGTTTCTTCGTTTTCTTCGTATCCATGCCCACGTCCAGCCTTCCTGTAGTCGCTTCATCGTTCATGGCACACTCGAATTCCGGATTGATATCGCATGTGTGTTTCATACTCTTCCCAGTGCACGCTGCGTCGGGTATTTGCGGTCACAGCTCGGACAGAGGAACAGCGCCTCGGACAGCGACGCGCCGTGCAACGAGCTCGCGTTCTTGCCGCAGCAGAGCGCGCAGTGCAGGCTCCAGAAGTCGCTCGCGCGTGATGAGCCGTCGCTCTCGAATGTGTCCATGTGCAGCACGTCGCTTGAGCTGGACGGACTGCTCTTCTCGCACTTGGTCGCACTCGCGAGATCTTCCGCAGTCATCACTTTCAGTTTCTTTTTGCGCGATGAATTTTCGTCCTCACTAGATCCCCTCTCCTCTCTATCCGCCTTTTTCCTATCGTTGTTGCTGTCTTTCACTGTCGACGACGCTTTATTTTCTACTGACGCGCCTCTTGAGGTCTTGCCATCTGCGTGATGCTGGCACTGCGGTGGCAGCTTGGCTGCGTTCTTCGGAGGACGTCCGCGTCCACGATGCGCCACCGCGCCATCGCTTTTGCTGTTGCTGCTACTGCCATTCGTAGCGCCGCTCCTTCGAGGGGAGCCCGTTGCGTTTCCTGTTTATCGTAGGAGGCAAAACAAAATCGTCAGATAAAAAGGAAACCAAGAAAGCAAAATCCGCATCCACACACAGCACATCCATGTACTCACTCTGTATTCGCCGCGCGTCTTTTGCAAAGCTCTGTATTAACTCGTCCTCCGAGCTGTCACTGGACTGCGCCGATTCGCTCGCCGACGCGTCCTGCGCCGTCTTGCGCAACAGGAACGCGAGCTGCTGGCGCTCCGTCATCAGGCTCGGGTTCATGCGCATGAGCTCATCGTCCGAGCCGCCGTTGCCGTGCTCGCCTCCGCCGTGGCTGTGGTGACTGGATCGCTGTCGTTTGGAGCGCAGCATGGCTCTCTCTCGCGCGCGTGATCGCTCGTAGGTATAAATATCCGCCGCGCCTGGCACTCGCTCGCTCCTGCAGCTTTTCCTTGCTTGGCTGCTTTGCTTCTTTGTGAAGAAGCTCTTCCACTGATCGCATACAAAAGGCCACGACAGCTGCCACCTGTGAAAGTCGATACAACGAGATGTGAGTCGCTTTAAGCAGGCGGAAAGTGGCACTTTCCCTCTCTCCTGTGAAAGTCGATACAGACAGATTTGAATTGCTTTTAAGAGGGGAAAGGCGAGGGGAAAAGGGGAAAGGAGCCGTGGTGGCACGCCAAGCAAGCGCGCGAACAAGCCAAAAGCGCGAAAGCGAGTGAACGTCGAGCGGACGGAAGCAGGTTCGTGTGCGTGTGTGAGAACAGAGCAGGCTCCAGTATGTGTGTGTACATCTTACACACGCCCGTAATCAGGTACTCACTCACTCACTCACTCTCTGTCGCACGGGGCTGTGCTGCTTTGTTCAGGCGGAAGCATCGACGACAACGACCCGCGCGCGTTTGAATCGAGGAGCTACGCGCGATGTGGGCGGGCGACAAAGGGAAGAAGAACAACGGGAAGGCGCCTGCTGTGGTACGTGGTGGATTTCTATTGTCTCTAACCATGCAAAGCGGATGGATGGTTGTGATATGCCTGGATACTGACAACTCATGCGTTGTCTGGGTAAATGTGTTGAACGTGGGCAGAGCGCCGGCTCGGGTCCGCACTCGCAGAGCAACGGCTGTGTCGTCTGTGGCTTTGACCACAACCAGGACAGTATCTTGCTTTGCGACGGCTGCGATGGAGAATACCACACGTACTGCCTCGTGCCGCCGCTGTCGGAGATCCCACCAGGCGACTTTTACTGCAAGAAGTGCACCGAAGCCAACGCGGCGCTTCTCCGCAAGCCAGTGGTGGCAGGAGCAAGCTCGAGTCCTGCAGCGACACCAACGGGCGGAGCAGCTGCTGCTGGCGCCACGAAGCCCGCGAATCTCGATGGCATTCCTGCTGAAGAGATCAAAGACTCGAAATACAGAGGCGTGTCCAAGATCACACTCAAGGGGATCAAGAAGCCGTTCGTAGCAAAGCTCTGGCAGGGAACCAAGTATCTGCACCTCGGTGTGTTTGGCAGCGAAATCGAGGCAGCGCACGCGTACGACAAGGCAGCGATTCAGTACTACGGAAAGAACGCGCAGCTCAACTTCCCGCATCTCCACGACAGTTTTATCAAACCTGATGTGACGCCAGCACCACGTTCAGCTGCCCCGGCTATTGCTCCAGCACCTGCACCGAAATCGACTGCTACTCCTTCGCCGACCATCGATTTAACCTCGGACTACGCGCCAGGGCGAGGCAGAGGCCGTGGACGCGGACGAGGTCGAGGCAGAGGCCGTGGGAAGCGTACACAGGATGTCGCCGACGATCTCTCGGCGTCGAGCGACTCAGCTGCGGCGATGAAGCGCCGCAAACTGCTGCAAGAGGAAGCGAACAACAATGGCGGCGCGAAGACGGGTCCAGGGGTGAATCTTGCGAAAAAGTACCTCGGTGTTCAGACGCACCGAGTGTACGCCCATGCGCAGATCCACGTGAACGGCAAAGTCGTGAACCTGGGGACGTTCCCGAATGCAAAGGACGCTGCGATGGCGTACGACAAGGCTGCGTTGAAGTACTTTGGCGGCGAGATTGGCGCGAAAGATGCGCGTCACGACCAAATCGTGCTCAACTTTCCTGAGCGTCGCGCTGAGGTATTGAAGCAGCTGATCGAGGAGGAGATGCACCAGAAGGCGCGCCTAGCCGACCCGAATTCAGCTGCGGGTACTGGCAAAATGCCAGGAGGATCGAACTCAGCGAGCCGAACGATCCAGCATGCGAAGCACAACCTCTCTGTCAAGAAGCTCGAGATGTGGGTTTCCAAGTTGCAGCGATCGGCAAAGCTGGTGGAAGCATCTCAGCGTGTCCAATGGGGGTCGCTTATGCCAATGAAGCAGGAACTGGACGAGCTCGAAGACTCGCCATCGCCGTCGCTTGTCAAGGACGAGCTGTTTGGATCAGGACCTGTGATCAAGAAAGAGTTTACGAAGAAGGACCAGAAGCTGCGTGAGAGCACGGCGCAGATCCAGGATGCAGTCTCGCTCATGATCGAAGAGCTTAAGATCTATGCTGGAAATGCCCCAACTGACCCAGCATTCCAAGCCCCACCTCGCACCACTCCAATCTTGGAGCTGCTGTCGACTTCGAGACACCTGAAACTGATCAGCGCCATCAACGAGCTGGCTCATTTCGATGTGATGACTGAAGGCAAAGACGGTGCATCCATTGTTCAAGACGGTGTATTCGAGACTAAGTTGCAGGCTGTGGTCGACTTCCGTGCGCGTCTTCAGATGTCGAGCAACAACGAGAAGCAAAAGCTTCTCAACATCATGCGCGACTTGGATCTGTCGCCTGCTACGACCTCTGTTGAATCAGCCGCTGCAGCTGAGGGAGACGAGTCGATTGAGAGTGAGGCTGCCAAGATCCTGCGCGAAGCAAAATACGTGAAGCGAAAAGTGATGAAGCCCAAAGCACCAGTCGCTGTGATCGCTGATGATAAGCCTGCTGCAGAGGAAGTTATTACCAAAGAGGAACCAGGAGTTGCTGACGAATTGGCCAAGAAGGTTTTTGAACAACCTGCTGAAGAAGCTGAGGCGAAGGACGAAGAAAGCAAAAGCGAGGAAGCGCCAGTGGCTGAAAAAGAAGTCAAAACAGCTGATGACGTTTCGGCAACGGAGAAAGAAGCGGATAAGAGCGATGACACTCCGGTAGCCGAAAAGGAGAGAGACAAAACTGACAAGGCGGCGTCGGTAGATGTGGCACCTGTCAAGGTTGAAGCTGTCGAGACGGAAACGGAAGACAAACTTACTGACAAGCCGACTGAGCCTGCATCTGAGGCCGAGCAAACAATCGAAGAGCCAGATGCTGCTCCACAAACAGCCACTGAAGGAGTCGCGTCACCCCAGGCTGCTACCCCAGAGGAATCGCCGGCTGCTGCTGCCATTGCTGAACAGACTCCAGAGGAGCCGAAAGAAAGGGAAGCGGTGGATACTGCACCGGTTGCCCAACCTGCAAGCGACGCAAGTGCGCAGGACACAGTTGAGGTGAAGAAGGAGCTCATTGCTGCCTCTACTGACGAACCGGTGAACGAGGTTGCAGAAGAAGCTGCAGCTGTTGCTCTGGAAGAAACACCAGAGGCTACCGCGACTGAAAGCGTGGCGTCTGTAGAAAAAAGCGTACCAGAAGCCACTGCAACGCCACACACTGACGACATTGAGATGGAGGACGCTGAAACTGACACAGAAGACTTTGAGTGGCAAGTATGTTTGGCGATTCAGGAGCCATCATCAGCAGCTGACAAGAGCAAGGATCCTGTGGAAGAAGTCAAGGTGTGGCGTCTACTCCCGCTTGACAACGAGACAGGCGAGTTTATTGAGAACATCTACTTGTCCGATGAAGAGATTTCGGGCATGGAAATCAGCGAGGAAGAGGTATGTTCCAGCACGATAGCAAAGTCTGGAGAAACTGGAAAGAATCCGTGGGTGGCGCATTTGAATTTGCTGCACGTTCAAGAATCTCGAGTGCGAGGACAAATTCAGCGCGAGACGAACCACCAACGAGCGCTCGAAGGCATCATGAACATTGAGCGCCAGCGTCTAAGCCACGTCACGACAATCTATAACAAGGCTATTGACGTGCTGACAAAAAAGACTGATGTGGCGCAGAAGAATCACGCCCGCGTGAGCCAGGATGCGCTGCTCGTGGACTTGATGCGACAGACGTTCACGCCTATTCTGGGAGACCTGCTGGAGAATTGTGAAGATGCGCTGCTCAACTGCTTCCAAAAGCTGTCCTCGCGCTTTAAAGAGTTCGAGCAAGAGTTTACGTACTACCGCGACGCGTTGCTCCTGCTCATGGGCTTTTCTATCAAGAAAGAGAAGAAGCTTAAGGCTGAAGTGGTGGCGGCGCCGGAAGTCAACGACAACGGCGTTTCTGTCAAGAGAGAGATTATCGCGAATGCTACCGGCGAGCAAGAGTACAGCAACAGCAACAGCAGCACTGCGACCACCACTACTGATGAGGGTGAGGCACACGGAGAAGTGGTTGTTGTGAGTGACGCTGATGACGCGGACGGAAAATCGGATGGCGCGGATACCTCGGGTGACGAGGATGAAAGTGCTCAACCAGATGGACTGGACGACAGTGCCGGTCTCCGCCAAGCGTACGTTTCATTCTACATGGAAGAAATGGAGGCGCTCTGGAAAGAGCGAAGCTCGTCTTTGGAGATGGTGCTCGCCATCCAGAGATCCCTGGACCTACACACGAGCAAGGAGACCGTTGAGGCTGAAGCTGCTGATGGCGACGTAGATATGAACGAGAAGACCCAGGAGGGTCACGACAAATTCCACCGAGAGAAGGAGCTGCGCGAACGAATCGACAAATGTCTTGAACAGTGGAAGCGAGTGCAGTGGCCTGACCAGCTCAACTCCAGTCCATTCTCATCGTTCCAGACTCCTGCGGTTGCTGCTGCTGCGGTGGCGTATGTGAAGCCTGAGCAGACAAGCGATGATCATGAAATCGCAGTTGTGGACACTCAGAGTGACGACGCTGTTACGTATAACGTGATGGACGAGCTGAAACGTGTGATGGTCGATCTGACCGACGAGCAGTTCGTGCCGACAGACAAGGTGCATGAACCAACAACACTGGTCGTGTATCACCCGGCGTTCATCAACCACCAAACGCCAAAGAACCACCCAGAGTGCCCTGAGAGACTTCAAGTACGTACTGCTCTTCTCTTTTATTATATTGTACTCGTATGGCGTGTTCTTACATCTGTATTCGTGTGTGTGTCTCTTACAGCGTGTGGTCAACATTCTGGGTGCACTGAGCAAGACGCACCAGGAAACCGTGAAGATCGATCGTTTGAGTCAATCTCCAGAGGAGCTGTGCCCGCCAGAGACGACGCTTCTGATGGTGCACTCGCCAACGTACTTGCGCCAATTGAAAGAGCGTGCGATCGAAGCTTCAACAAAGTCTGCCTCTCCTTCAGCTGCATTCTCGTCCTCATCAACGTCTCTTGTCTTTGAGACTGATCGCGGCATTGTGGAGAGCAGCAACTCCAAGGGGAGCAGTGGCAAGTCGCCAACTGGTCTCGGCGGCGCGTTTGGAGCGTCGAGTCTGGAGCAAAATGGCGTGGTCATGGACACGTACGTGAGCAGCAAGTCGTGGGATGTCGCTCGAGCTGCTGCAGGCACAGTGTGCATGGCGGTGGACCGTGTGGTGCGAAAAGAGTTTCGTAATGCCGTTTGTCTCGTTCGTCCTCCTGGACACCACGTCGGCAGACACGGACGCACCAAGGACGCACCATCATCTGGTTTCTGCTTGCTGAACAATGTCGTGATCGGCGCGGTGCATGCGCGCATGTACCCATGGATTCGGAAGATCGCGGTGCTGGATTGGGACATTCACCACGGCAATGGCACGGAAGAGCTCCTGAAGGACGACCCAGACGCGTTCTTTGCGTCCATTCACTTGTACTCGTCTGGGAACTTCTTCCCTGGCACTGGCAAGGGCTGCGACGAGGACAATCTGGTCAATGTCGCACTGGAGAACTCTGGTGCGGGCAGTGGTTCGGTGGCGTTCCGAACTGCACTCGAAGAAAAAATCCTGCCAGCGATGCGCGCGTTCTCGCCAGACATCATCTTCATCTCGGCTGGGTTCGATGGACACCGCGACGACATCTTGGGCGGTGTGGCTGCTGTGAAGGATCCAAGCGTGCCTGCTGGGTACGTTGAAGAGGACTACGCGTGGGCGACCACCGAGGTGCTGAAGCTCGCTGACGAGTGCTGCGACGGCCGCGTGGTCTCAGTGCTCGAAGGCGGCTACGATGTCCGCAAGGAGACGAACTCGCTCGCGAGATCTGTTGCCGCGCACATTGACGCGATCTCGTTCTACGAAATGAAGCAGAAGGTGCAGAAAGAAGCGGCTGGGGGTGTGAAAGTGGAAATCAAGCAGGAGACGAGCGTGCTGAGGCAGATCCTTGAGACAGATCTGAATGACGAAGCGGTCGTGATCATTGACGACGACGATGAGGATGATGTTGGCGATGATGAAGAGACCGCTCGTAGTGGTGAAGGCGGCGCTGACAGCGATGGAGCTGCTGGCAGTGGCGCAGCTGCGCGTACCGATGCGAGTGGCAACGTGGTCAGCACGCACACTGACGAAGAGGACGAGGATGGTGCGGACGAAGACGTGGAAGACGAAGACATGGAGGAGGATATCTCGGCCGAGTCGGACAACAAGTCCGTCGTGGTGATCGACGACAACTCGGCCGAAGAGGACGAGGAGGACGTGAACATGGACGGAGACGACCTGCTGATGGAGGAGGACGAAGATGAGTCAGCGATCGACGTGGACGACGATGACCACGCTGCGGGTGACCACGACGACGCCGAGCTGGACGATCTGAATTGAGGGAGCAAGTTTGAGGGCGAGGGAGTTTGTCGAGCCATGTTCATGTTCATGCTCGGAAGTGTCATGAAGCTGTTGAAACAAGTGTGTATTTGCATGATCGATGCATGGTTGGATAAAGTACTGTACATAAACCGATTTTGTCCAATCAGAGTGCCGCAATACGGTTATTATATTCCAGTGAAATCCCTTCAACTGCTTCGCTTAAATACGTAGTCCACGTTTTGGAGAAGCGTGCTAGCCGCATGGCTCGTTTGGTTCATTTGCAGTAGCGAATTTGCTCTGAAGCGAGGAAGCACGAGCGAGGAGGTCATGAGCGATCCGTTCTACTTGGCGGATATCCTGCTGGGCCGCGTGGGTGTGCTGCGCTCCACGGCCGAGAGCATCGTGCTAGAGCTCTGCGAGGCGCAGGCCAAGCTCGACGCGCAGGCGAACGGCGCCGGCAGCGAGGGCAGCGGCGACCCGGGGGCTTCGGCGCTCGTGACGAGCAGCTCTTCTTCCGACGACGCGCTGCGACTCGCGATCAAGAACAAGCTGGAACGCGTGCAGACGAATCTCAAGCTCCTGCGCAAGCTCGTGCCCGAGTTTGGTACGTGAGGGGGGATATGAGAATTCTTGGTGCTGTCTGTTTGCTGTGGTACATGGGATGATAACAGCTCTTGTGTATGTGTGTGAATGTGCAGACGGCAAGACGAAGCCCATTGACAACGTGAACCAGACGCATCGGTGAGTATACCAGCAATAATGTTTACAAGGGTCTTATCAGTGTTGTGGGCATTCGACGTCTTACTCGCTTGCTTTGTATGATGTGTCGCTCATTATGACAGCAACTTGATGCTCGAGTACCACTGGAAGAACCAGGTCCAGGAGATGGGGACAAAGGCGCAGAACGTGTACATGGACCAGCTCTGCGGCGCGTTTCCGCGCATGGAGATGCTCGGAGACGTCCGCTGTCCGCCGGCGCCGAACGCGTTCTTCGTGCCCAAGTCGCACAAGCGCGGCCGCGTCTTTGATCCGTTTGGCGAGAAGCAACCAGCGTACGTGTTTGTTTTCTCTTCCTTTCTTTCCCTGCTCCCCATTTTGAAGCCTCATTTTTCTCACACGCTCTCTCTGTTATATCTTTTTTAGCACGCTGAACGAGATGATGGACTACATGATGGCGAAGAACCGCAAGCTCAAGTTCTTCAAGCACGCTGAGACCACGCGCGGCGGGCGACGCGTGATCAAGTCGATCAAGTGCGAGATCAACAAGGAGGTAACCGTGCACATCTCATTCTGTCCGCCCGTGCCGGAGAGCGGTCCGAATGGCGAGTCTGGCGTCGCCGCGAGTCCCATGACGCCGTCAACGCCGACGTCTCCCGCGTTTGGCGGCAGTCGCCTGCGCAGCACGCGCAACAAGAACAAGAAGCAGCAGCAGCAGCTTGTGAAGAAGAAGAAGGGCGATATGCTCACGAAGGCCAAGCTCGCGGCGGAAGAAGCCACCAAGATGGAGATGGAGGAGCTCAAGCAGCGCATCACCGAGTCGCGCGAGGCCAGCAAGGAACAGGAGCTCGCGCGCGCGGCGTGTCTCCAGGTGACCAAGTACATCCAGCGCGTTTCGGTGCTGCCGTACAACGAGCAAGCGCCTCTGGGCGCCTGGTCTGAGTCGTCGCACCAGCTCTTCCGACTCATCTCGCTGCACTCGCGGAAGGCGCTCGACCATTTCCGCAAGCAGTACCCGGACACGTGCTTCTACCACCTGTTCACGTGGCTCGGGTACTACGACAAGATCTACCAGACGCCCTGCTCTCTTTGCAAGAAAGTGCTCATCAAGGAGAGCGAGGACTGGTCGTTCCTGCCGCCGTCGTTCCGGGACTACGGCTCGGGCCAGGCGTTCCACTCCAAGTGTCTCCCCGTCGAGTAGCAGCTCCGTGCGCCAGTCCTATGAGCAGCTTCATCGAAAAGAAGACCGAGTGGCATGTCTTGTTCAGTGGACGCACTGACTGCGAGCTTCTTTTCCTTTTCTCCAGTAGTATTTCCCCTTCTCCTTCTCTCCTGATCTCAATATATAATTGACCTTTTCCATTCAATTCTCTATGCTCTGCTCTCTCTCTCTCTCTCACTCCATTCTAATACAATCGGATGGGGATGATGCTGCCGAACTTGGCGTTCGTGTCGGGTCGGAACTGGATCTTGTTGCGCGCCACGAGCGCTCGCGGCGTCACGTTCGCTGCGCTGAGAGGCGTCGCATCGGTAGTTAAGCGGTCCTTGTCCACGAGTCCCAGCGCGTCGTAGGCTTCCGCCACAAGAGCTACAAAGGTGCAGAGTCAACGCAGTGTTAGAGTCTAGGGATACACACAGTGACACCACACAGAAACAAAAACAAACGCACCTGCAGAAGGGAAAAGCGGTGCGTCGTCGCTTGACGGCGGACTAAGGAGTCCGTTTTGGCCCTGCGGGTCGATCAGCGCAGCCGCCAAGTGGCGCAGCGAGATGCGGCTCGGGCGGTTCACGTTCTCCGACACGAAGCGGAACGCAGCGTCCTGGAACTCCTTCGTGCGCTATAAAAACAAGTACACAACAATGCTTAGACTTGGCATACACACCGCATTACGGACTGACAGACCTCACATTACCTCGACTTTGAGTGGCAGCACGGCGATTTCGTTCGACTCGGAGGTCAGAATGCGCGCGCTGAACGGCCGGCACTGTACTTTCGCGAGCGTTTCTTCCACGACGAACTTGCGGCCCAGCTTGTCCACATAAATCCAGCCGCAGTGGTCGAAGCGCGGGTTGTAGCGCTCGCGCGCGACCCACGTGTAGAGCGCGGCGAGCGGCTGCAGTGCCGTGAGCTTGCGCGAGAAGAAGACCACGTCGCCAGTCTCGAGCGTCTCCATGATAGTGTCGTCCATGGAGCCCACGACGAACTCCAGCTGCTCGGATCCTGTGCCTCTGCGCTCGTGACGCATGCGCGTGAGCGTCGCGTTACCGCCCCATGCAACCAGCGCCCCGAGCGGCAGCAGCGCCAGCGTCTTCCCTGCCAACGAGCGCTCGCGCATGTTCGCCGTTTTTGGCTGATTGAGCGCATTTGCATGTCACTTGAACTTCTGGTGTGTGCCACACTAGAATTGAGCTCTGAGAGTACTCTACGAGTGACATTTATCGCCCCCTGTGAGGGTATTAAAACACACAAGCGGACGACCAGCTGATTCAGACAGGATCCGATCCGACCGCATCCGACCTGGAAGCTCCCCAGGAGCTACGCAATGGTTCACTCATAGCCAAGCTGCTAATGCTACTGATTGATCTACCGATAGCGGTCGAGCAGCTCCACCTCGAGCTTGATCTTGCGCTTCTGCTCCTGGAAGTACGCGATGTCCTGGTTCACGTCTGCGAGCAGCATGGTGTCGCGCTCAAGTGTGTACTCCTTGGCGAGGCGGTGCAACTGCGCCAGCGTCGTGATCACACCCTGCAGCTCGGCGTGTAGTTTGAAACGCTGTTCTTCGCGGCGATTCGTCTTCTCTATTTCCCGCGATTCGCGCAGGATCTGCATCTTCAGGCGCATGTACTCGGTAGCGAGTTGCTGGTCACCCTGGAGGAACGGCATGGCCGCTGGCGCCGAAGGTCCATTCGCTACAACTGGAGCGCCTTGAGTGACCCCCGGGGCTTGCGTGGGGAAACTGGCTTGCGTAGCGTCTGTTTCGTCAGTTGGTTCTTTGCGCACGCGCGGTCGCCGTTTCGTGGTGTTGGTACTGTGGGGACCACCTAATGACGGCGCAGCGGCTGTTGTTGAATTTTTGTCGGACGGGTCCTGCGTATCGCTCTCTGGAGGTGAGTGCGCTCTCCGCTTTTTAGCCGCTTGCTGCTGTTGCTGTTGAAACTGCTGCTGCTGTTGAAGCTGCTGCTGTTGTTGAAGTTGCTGCTGCTGTTGCTGCTGAAGGGTCTGATCCATCGGCAACATCAACGGTTTGTTTGGCTCGCCTGTATTGTGCGTCATGTCGTAGGCTCGGAGGAGCATGAGGTACCCGGCCTTGTTATCATTTGCCTTTGGACCCGTGCGGGTCGGACGTGTGCCGCGGCGGTAGCACTCGGCGCGCAGCTCGATGCTCTTGTAGCGGTCGTAGGGCTCTGTGAGCGGCTGTGTGCGGGCTGAGATACCAGTGCCGCCGCCTCCACTGCTGCTGCTGCCGAGATCAGCACTGCCACCGATCACGCCAGACTCGAGCAGCGAACGGTTGTCGTCGTCGTCGCGGGTGTAGTCGTCAAACGCCGATCCGTCCCCCGCGACCTCTCGCTCGTGGTGCCCCATGGTGGCGTAGCGCTCGCCGTCGCTCTCCATTTTGCCTTAGCTCGCTATTGTGAATGTGTGCTTTATGCTTGGAATGAGCTCCAGATAAATACGAATATCTGAATCTGACTCTCTATGGAGCTGATACGAATGTCCTGACTCTGAGTCTGTAGTGTAAAATTGTGATTAATGTGACCCACACATTGCTAGGCTCCTTTGAAATGAGAGCAACATTTGAGAGCCCAGCGACAAGAATGATTGCCGAGCAGACTTCAACGAGGAGTTCCAAACCACAAGCTCACAAGGGGTGTGCTCATCAGAATTTGCTCGTTTTCATCGCTGTTTTGTGTGCAAATATGCAGGATACTATTAATTATCAGGATGTATGAAAGGCTACTACTTGAAGTATCATAAAAGCCCTCTCTCTACTTTCTCTCTTTCTCTCTTTCTCTCTCTCTCTATGCTTCTCAACGTCTCCAGCTTACCGGACCCCAGAAGATGCCACTTTACTCCGACGCAGTACTCGATCTCCCTGCGAAAACGGGCGTACGTCTTGCTGCTTCGGGTGCACTTTCACCACTCGCGGCGCCTCGTACTCGTCGTCTACGTGCTTTGCTGCTGCTTCCGCTTTGACAAAAGTATCCTTTGGAGATGCGTGACGTTGCTGACCGGTCTGCCATTCTTTACTTGTGTAGTTGCATGGCTGCGATTGCGGGCTCATGGTCTCTTGGCTGCACACTGACACGACATCGGATCCTGAATATCTTCGCTCGCCAGCAGCAGCTGAAGCATTTCGCTTCCCTGGCGTTCCTGATACTGGATGGTAGCGGTGCCCGTCTTCAGCCTTCACCGCTGAACCCTGCGACGCTCGCTTCTTCATTCGCTGCGCCACTTTCAGCACTTCCTCGACTGTCGCGTTCACGAGTCTCGACTCGAGACACTTCTGGCGCAGAAACTGAGGCGTGGACGGCCGCTTCAGGTACGCCGCGCCTCGCACGCTGCTACCAGTGGAGGAGACTGAGGACGCACGTGACGAGCGTACACTCCCAGCGCTTTGTGGTCTCCCGCCCGCGTTTGCCTGCAAGTCGTCGCTGCATCGATGCGCATACTTGGCACGAGCAACATGGGCGTCATCGTCGTCATCAATTTCGTCTCCTTGGTACTCTGCGAGAGACATCGCGCTGCGTCGACGCTGAAGTGTTTCTTTCGCTTTCAAACCTGGGTGCAGGGATCCGTCTTCCTGGAGCTGCGCAGCACTTCGGCTCATCGCTTGCTCCGTCTTCCGTCGCTGCTGCAGCATCGCAGTTTTCTTGGGGTTAGCGCTCTTCGGCCGCTCTTTCTTGACGTGAGCTTGGTTTCCTCCGCCTGAGAAGCTTGGCTCATTGGTCATACTGTTGTGTTCGTGCTTCACGCCATAGAGTCCTGCTTTCGACTGCGAGTGCGATAGGCCCATTGCGTCTCCGTCATTCCCGTGGCCCGGCGGGTCCGCTTCGTCCGAGTCGTACCCAGTCCAGAGTCCGTTCGGTACTTTGCTGTTGCCCGGATACGCTGGTGGCTCGACAAACTGCAGGAACTCCTTGAGGTCGATCTCGCCGCTGCCGTCGGCGTCGAACTGGGAGAAGAGGTCGAGCATCTGCTTCTCGCTGACAAAGATCCCGAACTTGGTCTTGAGGTTATTGCGTAACTCCTTGATGCGGATGCCCTGGTCCCGGCCCGAGCGCAGCATCTTGAACGCGCGACGGTACTGGTCGTCGCCACTCGGCGTCTTTTGCACCACCTTGAGCTGGATCTGCTTCATGAGCGTCTCGAGGGTCCAGTTGGACGTCTCGCCCATGTTGTAGATGTCCTCCTTGGCTGCGCCGATGCCACTGAGGAACTCGTTGCGCGACTCGCGCTTGAGTCGGACCTGCTTCTCTTCGCTCTCCTGCTGGCTCAGCTCAAACCACTGCCGCCCGTAGTTGTAGTCGGGCGGGAGCACGCGTCGGATGAACTCGTTCAGGTCGATCGTGCCGTTGCGGTCCTCGTCGTACTTGTCGAAGAGCAGCTGAAGCTCGTTGTCATCAAGGATGATGCCAAACTTGATACGCAGCTGCTCGCGAAAAGAAGAAAAGTCGATGCCCTCGCCGCGCGTGCACTCGAGCAGCCTGTACGCCTGCTGGTATACAAAATTACCGGCGATCTTGGTTTTCTCCTGGATCTTTTCCTGCAGCTTGCGCTCGACCTTCTCGACGCTCCACCGGAAGTTCTGCAGCGAGTGCGGGAGCACGTGGCCGATGGGTTCCTGGAAGCGCACCTTTGGCGGCGAGCTGCAGAGCTTGCCGTTGGTCTTGGGTGGCCCGTGGCGCTGGCGCGGCGCCGCCTTCTTCAACGACGAGCCCTTCATTCCTGCCTGCTTGTGCATCTGAATTGTTGCTTGCTGCTGCTGAGGTTCTTGAGTCTTCTTCTTGTAGCTTTCAGCGCGAATGCTGAGCGAGCGGGTACCTCTGAGTAAACGCGAACGCTGCCGCCGTCGTCGTGTGCTGAGGCCTTTTATTCTTGCGCCGCGCATCAGAACCGCCCTCCGCTTTTCCTCCTATTTATACGCAGTTTCTTCTTCTCTCGGACAAGAAAAGGCAAATGTGTCTGCAAAGAAACCTAATTATACACACTCGAGACGACGAAAGAGCAGCTTTATTTCGCCTTGTCCACACCAGGTATGGGCGGCCATCACTCGCCTCAATTATCACCACTGCACTTCGTTCACACGAGCGGTGGAGAGGAAAAGAGAGGCGGGTGTCCCCACTTTTTGTTGCCGTGCAAATCTGTCTAGCTCAACTGAGGCGATGGTCTTCTCGCTTGTAGTCCCTCGCGTGCGTCTGCCGATGAAGCAGATAATTGTAACGAGCTCTGTTTCTTAGCGCAAGCAATTACGCAGCCTCATGGACAGGCAGATACACTAGACAACGAGTGATGGTCAGATGAATTTCTTGGCCAGCATTGGTTTCTATCAATCGCCCTTTGAACACGCGCGCAGAAAGCCACGACACATCAGAGAAGACGCTGAACGTTCATATGAACTGGCGGAGCGCAGAATCCAAGGCCTCGCAGTACTCATTGCGAAACAAAGTACAATGAGTCTCCAGTCACCGTCGTGCAATGTCTCTTCTCTGGAACACCTTTTGGTGAACCCTGGGTTCGCCGTGCCAGGTTAAGGAGGCTGATGTACCCATTCACACTAATATCCATCCTCTCTCACACGTTCGCTATCTCAATCCACCGTACAAAAGCACCTGCCAGTCTGTTGCTCATTTCCGTTCCTCTTCGTCTTCAGCACATCCGACCAGAAGCAGCATCGCTACATTTTCAGAAGCCCTCGGTTCAGCATCATCCACGCCATGGCTCACTTTGCTTCACACAGTGCTCCAAAGAGTGATGATCAGGTGCAAATGATAAGCCCTAAAAATGGATGGATTGGTTCGATGTCGCAAATTGCGGTTTCCAGGAGTGTAGAGCCTCGCTCACGAGCCTCGTCACATAACTGAAGCTTCAGTGCTGCGCTCCTGTTCAAGACTTTGCACTATTGTCAGTACGGACGACGGCTTGATCCTCAAACAATAACGCCGCACTGCGAGGAGCTGCCGGACTTCTGAAGTTTGCAACGAGTCAGAACTCAGGTGTCATTGCGGTGAGGATTGCTTCACTCGCGACACTCGAAGATCCATCATCGTTGCATGGTGCAAACAAAACAGCGAACGCGAATCGAATATCAAGTGCAGACGCACTCGACGAGGAATGAACTCAACGCAGGAAGGAACCCACCACCCGCTGCCGTTTTAACAGCAATATTAAAAGCGTGAAAATTATGACAGCTGTCGCTCAATTTACAGATGGAGTAGACCACCACGGCCAGCTCCATCTGTAAATCGAGCGGTAGCTGTCGGCATCTTTGCCGAGCTTTGCCGAGCTTTCTGGCATCGCGCGCAGCGCTGCTTCGAACCCATATGGATGGGTCGCGATCTTGTTGCCAACTCCACGATGGTACCAGTCTTTTACATTTTGGAGCCTTCAGCTTTAGTGCCCCAAATGCTCTTAAATACATTCTGAAATTAGATTTAGAAGGCTTTCAAGGACTTTTATGTCACTATTTCAACTGGACAATCCCCTGTTGTCGATCCGCCTTGCACGCCGTGCGATCCGTCGTCATTGAGACCCTTCAACGAATCCGAATCGTACATGTCGCAGCTTTCAGTATCTTCTCCAGCCGACCCTCCGTGGGATTGATCACACGGATCACTGCGAATTCCAAAACGCCTTCTGTTTCCACCAATCATACATCTTAATTTGTTTGCATCGACTCTACGATTGGCTGAAAACGCACCAGACGGCGCCAATTCGTTCTTCCCTGTTCTGCTTGAACACAAACCGTGGGTTTGTGCTGTTTGGCCTGTGCGGTCGGCCACCAGCCGCCCCGATCGATCGAATCCATGGCGAGTGGCGCCACTCCATTTGCCACCACCCGCCTGCCCGCCCGCCGCATTCCCCACTCACTCATTCTCCTTTCGTCGCCGCTCCACGCAAGCCCCTCGAAGCCCGAAGAAGAAGAAAGAAAGAAAGATGGTGGTCGGAGTCGTTGGCTCCGCACTCTCTGTCGCGCGCACACTGCTCAGCTTCTACGGCTCGCTCTGGTACTACTGGGTGCGCAAGGGCTCGTACGCTGACTGCCCGTTCTTCAGCGATGACCTGCACGCCAAGACGTACGTGTACTCGATCGCGCTGCTCAACCCGCTCTGGAGCGAGCCGCACTACCGCCACCCGAGCTTCTACGTCGATTTGGTCAAGAACCTGCGCAATGTGGCCATCCCGGGCACGGGCATTCCGCTCTCGATCATCTCGTACTCGCGCTTGATCCTCTTCCCGTTCCTGGTGTTCGTCTACCCAGTGCTCTGCGCCATCGGTGCGTTCTTGGAGCGCAACGCTGTGTACTCGAGCAAGCAGGGCGGCGCCATTGAGCGCTTCTTCCGCACGTTCGATCAGATCCTTGTGAACCCACAGAACTGGTTCGCGTTCTGGCGTGTGAATTGCCACATCGTGAGCCTGCACAGTCTGAAAACCAACTCGCCAGGCTACCTCATGGAAAACAAGTGGGACTTTTTGATCGACGCCGAGAAGGAGAACATTGCCGTGACGCCGTACTTGAAGGCGCCTGCTTCGCTTGTGATCAAGGACCGCAATGAAGAAGGCGGCATGGGCATCTATATGTTCAAGAACGCGGTTGCTGGCGGCGACTGGATCATCCAGGAGAAGCTCGACAACTCACCGTTCATCAACAAGCTGCTGCCAAAGGTTTCGCCGTTGTCGACGTTCCGCATCATCACTGCTTCGCGTCACGGTCTTGGCGGCGACCTCAAGGGTGAGGAAGGCGTCAAGTCGTTGAGCTGCGTCTTCCGCGCTGGCTTGGAAGGTGCTTCGACGGACCACAAGTCGATCATGTTTGACGTCGACATGGAGACTGGCAAAATCATGAAGGGCTCGACCACGACGCACTGGTACCGCGTCGGCCTCCACCACGCGTTCCGCGGCACGATGAGCGTCGGCCACGACATCACGAACCACCCGGATACCGGCGTGCCAATCACGGGCAACGTGATCAAGGAGATCAAGGAGATGAAGAAACTTTGCGAAGACGCGCACTTCAAGCTCATGAAGGACGTGCCAATTTGCGGTTGGGACGTGGCGATCACGAACAAGGGCGTGCTCCTATTGGAGGTGAACATCTCGTGCAACTTCTTCCGTGGCACGTTCGACCAGCCGTGGTACTTCAAGTTCCTGGATGACTACTTCACGCACTTGGAGAAGCTGCCGACCCCAGCGCCGAAGAAGTCCAACTAAACAACGTAGCGTTAGTCAGTGAAGTTTGCCTTCTCCCGTTCCGTGCGATTGATCGATCGATTCCCTGATCTGCTGTTCTCAGCAGGTTGGTGAGTGAATGGGAGAAAAGATATCGCTTGCTCAGCCTTTCGAATGCTCAAGAGTGAATGGCTCGAGTACGATAATTCTGTAAATACAAATGAGAAACAATCATCAGTATCGGGTACGTGTTTGCATTGAGAGTGTGTCGAGTGAAGTAATTGCAACTCGGAACAGCTCTTCTTGTTCCGGCAAGCTGTACAAGCTCCTGAGCTGCTACACTTGACAGCGAGAAAATTTTGTACACCCACCAAGTGGATGCAGTCGGATGAGAACCATGAACTCACCAGTAAACAGCTCGATTGTCAATCGAGAAGATCCACAACTTTGACCATCGATCTGAAGCACCTGGGCAAGATGGCTACAAAAGTACAGCAGGTGCTTTATTAAAACCACGTCTCCTTTGATTGGACGAAAATTATTTATGACCCTTCTATTGGCTAAAATAACGTGTTGCACTCTTGCAAGTTGCAGTTGCCGTTGCTGGAGCAGTGCGGAATCCGACAACCGATTCATTCCGAAAAGAAAGCACCAAGCTGGAGTGAGATAGATGGCAGCTCGCGCGCGGAAGCTCGAGCGATGCAAGAGCGCGCAGCGCCAAATCGCGCTCTTTAACCCGCAGGCGGTGCCTTCACAAGGTCGGTGTGTATACCAAGGCATTCGTGTGATGGCATTCATTCTCTTGGTGGATCATTTGAAGCTCTCTCTCTCTCTCTCCCTTGGTTGTGTGTTGCAGTCGCCGAAGAACTTGATGGGATTTACGGATTTCTCCCAAAGCGTAATGTTAATATGCATGCGCGTTTATCTGCGGTGTCGTAACGGTTTTGTGAACCTCAGTTCTCACCAAGCGCGTGTCTGGCATGGCTTTAGCGGCAGCTGGTTGTCTCGCTGGTACGTCACGCTCCATCCCTGTGCCTTCTGTTGCGCGCGTGGTGTCTAACTACGCGTCATTTGGTGCACGTGCAAGACGTGATGATTTCACAGCGCAAAGGCGAATTCCCGCCAGTCGCCTTCATGGTAGCGATTTGTCGTCTCCTCATGCGTGGGTGTTTCATATTTGCGATTGTGGTGCTGATGATAAGTGTTCTAGCTACTTACCAGTGTGACGAGGAAGTTCTCCACGGAGCACATCATCGAAAAGTACGTGATGTTGTGGCAAACGTGATGTCAATATGGTGGCATAATTAGCAGGACTTGCTAGTATTTACGAAATACTACGATACTTGCTCTGAAACAGGCTCCAAAAAGCGGAAAAGGCTTTCGAGAATATCTTTGCCATCACAGTTCTGCCATTCTCTACCTTTTCCGAGCTCCAGCTAATGCACATCAAGAGTGGACTGCGCATCAAGTTGTTCACAGGTACGCTCCCTACCATTAGGGTCACATTCATTGGTTTTGTGTGACTACTCATTGGCGTGGACAAGTGATTTCGGTTCGCGTTCGCAGCCACCAGTGTGACATCGGCGATCAGGCTAATGGTGAACATGCAATAGTACGGTAGCTGCTCCAGCACATCCATGCTGATATGTAGTTTGAATTGGATGAAGGTGTCAGTCCACGAGAAGCTGGCGCTCGACATCTCTCAGCGAGCACAACAACTGAACATCCAGGTTCGAAACTCACTTGGCGAATTTCAAACGCGTCAATCCTAGCTTCTTACCAGCTTATCTAATATTGGTTGGATCCATGCGCGATAGATGGACAGCCAGTTACTCACTCGGGAGCATGCGATGACGACGCTGCGAATCAACTTTCCTTTCCTGACTGTTGACGAGTGCGATATGCTGCTGGATCTGTTCGGTAATTGCGATGCTGTCTGATCGAGCCATGACGAGCAGCACATGATGACCTCTACTCTTTGTCATGACCCATAGGAAGCATCAACGCTCTTTCACGTGCGAGTGCTGCCGACATCCTAGACATCACGGTTCTCAGCCCCGCGTCCGCGCAAGCCATCGAAGAGTTTTTCCATTCCGAATATGTCGTTGAATAATCACGCAAATCAAGCATTTTGGCCGATTCATTATCAGAAAGTGGTACATGTGAGTGGTACACACTGTGCCAGTGTGCACCAGCTGATGGTGGACGTGGTGATTGGCTCTTCGATCGCCATCAAAAACGAGTACACGAAAGGCAGCAATTGCTAATCGCAAGTCAAGCGGCAAGACAACGCGCAGCCATGAGCTTCTGGACGAAGCTCGCGAAGCCGATCTACTGCGTCGCGCCGATGGCGAACGTCACTGACGTCGCGTTCCGGCGCATCATTACAGATTTGGCAAAACCAACGGTGAGACAGCAGTGATCTGTCGTCATGAGAGTTGTGCACAAGTGGTGACGCTGTGGCACGGTGCTCATTTTCTTGTGTGCTCTTGCGCATTTTGAGCGACAGGTGATGTGGACGGAGTTCGTGAGCTGCGAAGCGCTTACACACGATGCTGCGTCAAGAAAGCGCATGATGACAACGCTCATGTACGCGGAGCAGGAGCGGCCGATTGTCGCGCAGCTTTTCGGATCAAAGCCGGAGCAGTTCTACGAGGTACCCTCTTTCACTCGTTGTCTTTCCATTCAAAGTACAGCAGCGCCTGTTTGGGATTTACTGACCTTGATTACGCTTGCAGTCAGCGATGATTGTCCGCGACCTGGGCTTTGACGGTATCGATATCAACATGGGGTGTCCGGAGAACAACGTCAACAACCAAGGCAGTGGTGCGGCGCTCATCCTGAACCCACCACTAGCAGAGGTGAGCTTGAGATGCGTGCGTGATCCCATTGCTGTAGCTACTCTCTGATTTCTGACTGGTTCGTGTTCCACTGGATAGAAAATCATTCAAGAGTGCAAGCGTGGCGCTGGCGACCTCCCTGTGACTGTCAAGACGCGTATCGGATTCAACAAGATCGACTACAAAGACTGGGTGTTGCGGCTGCTTGGGACCGAACCAGAAGTGCTCACAATTCACGGGCGGACGCGCGAAGAGATGTCCAAAGTGCCTGCGCACTGGGACTTGATCGGAGACATTGTGACGCTCGCCAAGTCGGCTGGCTCTCCCGCTCTGATTCTCGGCAATGGTGATGTGAAGAATCTGGTGGAAGCGCAGCAAAAGGTCGACGAGTATGGCGTCGACGGCGTGATGCTCGGTCGCGCTTTGTTCGGGAACCCATGGCTCTTTCAAGGTCATGTTGATACGTCGCACATCCCAGTGAAGGAGAGACTCGAAGTGATCCGGAAGCACACGCAGTATTTCCAAGAGCTATTGACGGAACCAAATTTGGTGGGGTTTCCGCGCATGAAGAAATTCTACGGCGCGTATTTCAAAGGAATCCCGAACGCTCGCCATGTGCGTGACAAGATCGCTCACGTGCGAACCGCCGACGACTTTTACCAGGTTTTGGACGACTGCGTGGCATATTTAGACGCCCAAGAGCTGGAGAAGCAAGCAACAGCTGAAGCATGATGATGGGGCTCAGATAGATTATATACGACAAAACTAGGATGCGCATTGGGAATCGGACCAAACCGAGCCCTTCTGTCTATCAACTCTTCATTCTCTAGGGTTCTCTATGGCACCAATCTAATCCAGCTCGTCTTCTACGCGAGCGTCCAGCGCTTCGTCCGGCACCACCTTCATCGCGGCTTCGATGATCTCGCGCAGCTCTGGCGTTGGCCCCTTCTTCGCCCAGTGAGCCGTGATCTCGCGCTTGTACGCTCTGCCGCCAAATTCGCCGCTGTAGAGAAAAGAAGGCATTCAAGTGTCATTAGACGCTTTCAGACACATGAAGAAAATGGACACGCCAAAGTGCTCGACAGCACAAGCAAAACAGAGAATACTCACTTGAACAATGACATCAGCGGTTTAATGAGCGTCGTCGTCCGCATCGTGTAGCTGTGACCGTTGAGCGGGACGGTGGTCCCCCACTCCGCCTGCAGCTCTTCCGCATAGTCGAGGTACTTGGCGATGATCTCGCGGCGCGACAGGTTCGGATTCCGCTCGGCGCCGAAGATCAGTCGGTCGGCGTCGCGAAAGTTCCACGGCGTGTTGTACGCCGCGCGTCCGATCATGATGCCGTCGATGCTCGTGTCGTCCAGTAGCTGCTTGGCATGCTGGATGCTCGCGACGCCGCCGTTCAAAGTGAAGTAGAGCTCTGGGAAATCCGCTTTGAGCCGATACACAAAGTCGTACTTCAGCGGCGGCACCGTCCGATTCTCGTGTGGACTCAGTCCTTTCAGCAGGCACTTGCGCGCATGCACGATGAAGTGCTTGACGCCGCAGCTCGCGACCGTCGTGATGAAGTGGTGGAGCTCCTCGTAGCTGTCTTGGTTGTCTACGCCGATGCGGCACTTGACCGTGATCTCCGGCACGTTCGTGTGAGGCTCCACATTACGCATGATGCTATGGCAGATGTCGCGCACGCGCTCCGGCTCGAGCATCAGCCGAGCCCCAAAGCAGCGACTCGATACCACAGAACTCGGACAGCCCGCGTTCAGGTTGATCTCGCAGAACCCGCCGTACTCGTTGGACAACCTCGCTGCCGCTAGAAAATGACACAAACGCATCCATTGGTTACTGTCAGAGGTCAGATGCGTCTTCTAGTAAATCGAGACTGGAAAGCGATTAGATGGACTTACTGCCAAGATCCTCAACGCTGTTGCCTCCAAGCTGAAGGGCGAGAGGCGCCTCGATGGGTTCGTGGCCGAGAAAGTACTCAAAGTTCTTTTGCTGGTGCAGAAGCTGGAGATACAGAGTACGAACGGTTAATCAACGCTACAGACATTCGCCATTGCTGCTACAACCATTGGCGAGCTCATACACAATACATTCCGTTGTCATTGAGCGCATGGACTGTAGTGCTTACCGTTTGGTCCACGAGCATCTCGGTGTAGAGGAGTGTGTTCTTGGTGATCAAGCGCATCATGTAGCGGTAATGGCGGTCTGTCCAGTCCATCTACAGTATCCGCGTTCAGGTCGCAAAGCACAGCACGCAGTTTGCACGTGAGTCGTCAGCATGTTGTAAGTTCACAGAGCGAGCATGCACGTATGCAGACATGGGCTTGGAACGTACCATGGGCGCTACGGAGAGCCGCGCGACGGGGGTGGGCGCCATCATGCTCTTCCTCCACATTTGCAGATTGCAATTGCAGCAAATCAAAAGACATTGGCCATCAAGGAGCGTCAAAAACGCGTCAGCAAACCGTTTCAAACAAATGTCTAAAATGTCGATAACGGAAGCGCTCGTGACTAGTACAACACCCGCAATACTTAAAAGACCAGGTTCGCACGCACTCTCTCTGCCTGGAAACTGGACTGGAAAAGTCCATCTTGGATCTGCTTCATGCCACGTGTCAATCAATCCGTCTGAGCTGCGCAGTGAGCGACCAAAACGCCACCTTCAGCACAGCTGGATCTGCCTCGTGCCGCGCACAGCAGCAACATCCATTTTCCCAGTCGATCCCAGTCAGCTGATGCACAAGAAGATGTTGCTGGTTGCATCAGCAAGTTTGCTTTTGCTTTGTGACGCACGCTGTTAAAAACTGTTGAAAATTCTGCAAACAGCCTGGGCTCATGTCTCCATTTATTGCCAGTCATGTTGATCTTCTGAGTCATGATGTGCTGGCGTAGCGCGTGGTGTGGACCACCTCACTACTTTCTCATTCCACCCTTGCGGATCACGCGACAAAAGCAGCTGCTCCTGGGTTCTGACTTTTACCCGCCCACACTCTTGATGTCGTCAGTCGTCGTCGTTGGAGAAGAGCCTCCCTCTCATATCGAGTGCAGTGAAACGTCGAAAAGATCATTTGACCTGCATGCCGGGTTCGATTCAGTTTTTAGAGATAGGGGAACGGAATTGAACCTTATTCATTGGTGTTTTTTGCTGTAGGTCGGTATCAATTCACTGAACTGGGATGACCTCTTGTATCGAGTACCATGAATGTAAAAAGTTTTCTCAATACCTTTTTAAAATGGTAATAAGCTACTATATAAACAGGTAAATGAATAATTTTCCTTCTTATATTGTAATGTACCTTTTGTTTCTCCTTTAATGCAAACCAATACTGTTTATATGTTAATTTATACAAATGTAGCAACAAACATGTCTTGCGTATACCTTTTTATAAATCACACGCATTAACCAAGAGATCATTTATCGAAGTTTGCGCCACAACGCGACAACGTATCGATCAGTTGTGGTGACTGCGGGTAGGTCACGTTGGCTTTTTTCACCAGCCAACTGGCTGGCTCTGTGTTGTTCGCGTCTGTTTAACTGGCGCAGTTGTATGGAGCGCCACTCGCCAGCATTCTACATCATGTGCGCAGAGAGCTCTCTTGAGCTCTTGGGCTTCTTCTTTTTCAGGCGTCAGTGCGATTCCGCCCGCCACTCTGTTTCTTACGCCGTGCCCAGCGCACATCGCGTCCCAACGTTCCACGCCCTCGCCCGAGACGCGTCTCCACTCCATTCCTGCTTCTCTCTGTGTGACTGGCTGGCTGACTTGGTGTGCACACGGCCAGTACACAGTCTATCTATCTATCCAGTTTCCGCGCGAGTTACGTAACTCGCTCGCTCGCGTCGGCTCAGTCAGTGCGTCTGGTCGCCTCAAGAGCTAAAAAGCGCCAACGGCTACGCGAACGAACCAGCGCGCGCTCCTTGAGCTCTTCTTTTTCCACGTCGTCTCAGTTCCGAACCCGTCGCGCACCTGTTAACCGCACACCATGACGCTCCATGGACCCGTGAAGCAGCAGCTCGACCCGGCGCACCCGCAGGTGTACATGCTGCCGGGCAACAACTCAGCGGCGCTCGTGCCCGTGACCAAGAAGCAGCCGCTGCCGTTCAAGCAGAAGTCGAAAGTATGGCACTTCCTCGGCCACAAGCTCGCGGGGCTCACGTCCATGAAGCGCAAGAAGCTGTTGGACGTCGTCGCCAAGGGCAATGTGGCCGACGTCATGGAGCAGCTCGCGGCCGGCGCCGACGTGAACGTCAAGTCCTCCATCGGCCAGTCACCGCTCTACATCGCCGCATCCAAGGGCTACCACCAGATCATGGTACTGCTGCTGGACCGCGGCGCGTCGGTCAACGACGCTGCGCTTGACGGCACGACCGCGCTCTACGTCGCGTGCGAGAACAACCACGAACTGGTGGTGAAGCTGCTGTTCCGACACAAGGCGCGCATCGACCTGCCGGCGCTCAACGGACTGCACCCGATCCACATCGCGGCGAAGAAGGGCCACTACGAGATCGTGGACATGCTGCTCAAGCAGAAAGTCAAGTATGACGTCGTGGCGCGCAACTCGGGCTTGACGCCGCTCATGATGGCGTGCAAGCACAGCCACACTGAGATTGTGGAGTTGCTGTTGGACGTCGGCGCCGACCCGCACGCGGAAGACTCGGAGGGCAACACGCCGCTGCACTTTGCGTGCGCCGAGGGTAACTACCGCTCGACTTATTTACTATTAACGGCCGGCGCTGACCCGGACATGCCCAACGCACGAGAAGACACGGCGTTCGACGTCGCGAGCACGCACGGCCACTCGCACGTGCTGTACTTGTTGGAGACGATGGACACGGCCGGTGGCGCGAAGGCGGTGGAGGAGATGGACCAGGCGTTCATCCAGGACAAGCAACTGAGAGAGGCGCTTGCGCGCAACCGCCCGGAGATCGCCGACATCATCGTGCGGAACCGCCTCAAGTACGCCAAGTTCTTTGCGCTCGGCAGTATCTGTGAGGACGAGGCCGTGGACGCGTTTGCGGACTTTGCATAAGAAGGGAACGAAGAAGAGAAGGAGAAAAGGAGCCAGCAATAACGCACTGGTTCGCTTTTATAGAGTACGTGCGCATTCGTCGAGTGTAAACTGGAAAGCGCTCCAGCGTCGTGAAGGGAAGCGACTTGCTTGACGGATGCGTGACGCGCACTCGCCACCCACACATACACCCACCTCCATGCGAGCGAGCGAGGGGTCGCGCTCCTCGGTGGCTCCATATATAAAAGAAACTATCTGTCTGTCTTGGTATCAATATCATCATAATGTGTCATTGTCATCTGTCCATTCCTTCCATGCTGTCGATATGACTAAGCAGTGCAACCTGCATGTCATGGCACGCGCTTGCGTGTCGCTTCAATATTGTTTTAACTTTTGGTTGCTTATTTTTGCAATTTTGACAGTTTGGGTGGGTATTTTTTGGGAAAAACTGTGACACAGACTATTGCAGAATCCATCTTGATCAACCTTAATGGACGAAGTCATCACCAAGGAGGCAGGCGGCAAGCGCGCGGCGGCGGACGCGCATGTGCTCGACACAGTAGCACCAGTGGCGAAGAAGCGAAAGCTGCGCAAGGGCAAGAAGAAATCCAAGGCGGAGCGCCTCGCGCGCCAGAGCTCTACTGTCGTTATTTCACAGTGTCCAACAGCAGATGCGGATGCAACGGATTCACTGGACGCGCTGAGAGCTCTGCTCGGCGACCCGCAGAGTGCGACCAGCAAGGAATGGGACGTCGCGCAAAGCCTAGCGTTGCGTATCAATTCGCTTGAAGCGAAGGAGCTCGTGGTGCAGAGGGTGTTGTGGTCGAAAGAAGCGCCGAAGGCTGCTGCGCACTACGCCAAGCGACTGCAGCTGACGGAGACGAGCGTTCTGCGGATACTATCACAACCGACTGGAAGAGGTGACGAGGGTCAAGCGAGTGATGTTACTGCGGTTGCAGAAACCGCCGTTGACGGTGCTTTGAATCTACTGAGAGCAAAGTTTCTGTGCGAACTGAGCACCGCGATGGTCTCGAATCAGCAGCGTCTGGACACATTCCTGTGGCCGTGGCTCGTAGCTCAAGCCAAAGAGAAGAGCACGAACAACGAAGACAAAGAGGAAGATGGAGATGAAAAGAGCGAAACCAAGAAAGTCGCGATAAATCACGTGATGCAAGCGCATGGCGCAGCGATCCGACTGCTGCTCCTCCCGCCACAACATCCGCATGCAATCCAGAAGAAGAAAGTCGACGAGACGGAGCGCGAGGAGCTGCAGCGCATGCTGGTCGAGCAGTGCATTGCAAAGGGCGAGTTTCTGCACTTCGTGCCGACATATGCGAGTACACTCAGCTCTTTAGTCAGCCAAGCAATCGAAGCAAATACCGGGAAGCAGGATGAACTGGACACTCTTGTACCAGAAGTCGACGACTCGAGTATCCAAATGGAGCAGATGCGCAGACAAAAAGCGGCGGCTCGGATCGAGTCGATGCTGCAGATGATGTGGCCCGATGCGAAAACGGTGGTGTTTGGATCTTCTGCGACTGGGTTGCTCCACTTTGATTCGGCGACGAAAGAGTGCCATGACGATCTGGATCTGTGTGTGCTGATCCCCTCAAGCCCGAAGTTCCGTCAAGATACTGCTCCTCTGATCGTGGAGATGAAGGAGCATCTCTCAGTGTACCTCAGCGACTGCCACGACCTTTTCGCTATTGAAGGTGCGCGCATCCCAATCGTGCAGTTTACAGACCCAGTCTCAGGGCTCCGGTGCGACCTCTGCGTCAACAACGTCACTGCACTCTGGAATACCCAACTGATGCGAAGACTGCTCAATGTGTGCAACCCCGAGTGGTCGTCGCGAATCCGGTCGCTGTCGCTGTGGGTGAAGCAATGGAGAAACGCCAAGCGGAAACTGTTTGGAAGCGGCATCAGCTCCTATGGACTGCAACTGCTCGTGATCTACTACTTTCAGCGACGCAACGTGCTTCCAGCATTCAACCTCACGAGTGGATCCGTTGAGACGCCAGAAGAGCTTTTAAGCTTCAATTGCGATGCAGTCAACGCAACGGTTAAAGGATCGGAAGTGCAACAATCAGGAAAACTCTCTGGAGAGCTTGATCAAATGTCCTCGTGGAGCGTGCTCATCGATTTCTTCAAATTCTACGCTTTAGAGTTCAATTACGAGGATGAAGTGATCAGCCTACGAAGTGTCGATATAGTGACCAAGACAAGCAAGGGATGGACTCGGAAAGCCTGGAAGGCAGCATTGAGCATCGAAGACCCCATCGAAACGGATCGAGACCTCGGAACTTTGCTGAACAGGAAAACGTTTGCGAGACTTCGAACCGCTTTTGTGCACGGATGCGTGATCTTCACAAAGCAGAATGTCAGTCTAAGTGGCAAATGGGAGATGCTGCTGGCATGTATGCCGTGCGATCTCGTCCAATCAACCGCTTCGACGCGAAAGGATTCAGAAGAGGAATCTGAGCCGTGAGGTGCATCAAAATAGGCTTCGCGATGCTATTTTCATGCAGAATGGGATATCAAGAACGCAAAAATTCTTTGAGGGATGCTGACTAGCATCATTTAGCGATTTCGATCCTGCACAGCAAGGAAAAGGATGGCGATTCCTGGAGTGAATGCAGTCGCTGGCAATGGAGAAGCAATGCAGGTAGCCCCGCAGACCAAGAGCTCGAGCACCGCAAACGACCGAAGGGTGAAGTTGCAGCACTTTTTGGTCATGAAGGCGTTCAACTTGCGGAAAGAGAACCAGACAGTGAGTCAGCAATTCCAGTTTCTAAAGAAGCAGGACGATAACCAGGTGCAGTAGAGCCCCATTGTTCCCTGTTGGCTTTGTAATGTCTTTTAAACGGCTAACTTACAGTTTGTGGTTGACTTGACTGTCTCGCGTAGTCTGGGCGAGCGTATCTGGATCTGGACCAGCTCTGCGAGTATTTATCGATCCCACCATTCCGCCGCCTGGTACTCTACCAGGTCCTCCAGCTCGCGCCGAGCGAGAAGCGCCTAGACTTTGATGTCTTTGTGCGCTTTTTACAGTCCACTGCTGTGCAGGCAGCAGAGGAAGAAAAGGAGCTGCAGAGAAATTACTCGGCGTCAAGTCTTCCACAGCCACCGCTAAAAACAGCACGCTCATCTTTTGTGCGACAAGACCCTGAGGATTCGTCCCAACTCGTGTGTTTCCAGCCGACGTGGCTGTCTTCACAGACACGTTTCTCTCGACCGCCTCCAGCTCCGGGGCTATGGAAGAAGCGCGAAATCACGATCCAGGAACGAATCACCGAGTACACGAAGATCGATGAACACGGTCGCCCGCAGCACCTGATCGAGAAAGAAAAACACCAGACCGAGGTGATCCACATGGAGAACCTCCAGGGGGAGTTCGCGCATCGCGAGATCACACACTTTGAGCAAACAGAGCAGCTGAACGATGAGATTGTGCACCATGAGCACGGACGCGAGGAGTTTGTGCATCTCAAGTCGGAGCACGACGAGGTTTCTCGCTTTGAGTCATCGATCCCCACAGGTTCCGGCGCGTCGCGTCCGGAAGAGTGTGAGCAGCCACCTCCGTCGCCCACCATCAAGCGAGATCCGTCTGTTGCAGGCGGTGAAGACGACCAAGAGCACAACAGGTTTGGTGAGGGTGATCGCCAAGACCAAGACTTGGATCCCGTGGCAATGGGGATGACCGAAGAGGAGTTCTATCACTACCAGAGTCAGCTAGAGGCTGAGCACGACACCGCCGCTGCTGCTGCCTACGAACAACAACAGCAGCAAGAGCAGTTTGAAATGGAGTCCATGCAGTAGGGATCACCTCTATTTTTCTCTCATTTTCCATCTTAACTGTTTACTTCTCTCTCTCTCTCCACCAAGCTGACTACTATTGTATATCTGATTAAAGAATGCATCGTATCTCATCGAATATGTATCCATTTATGTTTCTTTTTCCTTTTCCACCTCTACAATTCGTCTACTTCCGCGCCACCACCGCTGCTGCTGCTCGCGCCGCTCAAAATGTACCCTTCGCGCATCCTCGCGAGCTTCTCGGCCGAGAAGTCCACTGGCAGCGAGCTGGACGTTTCATCCTCAGGGCTCTCGCCGGTCGAGCTGCCCGCGCTGCTCACGGCCACGCCCGACGTCTGGCTCTCCAGATTGCGCTCGGCAAACTCGATGCAGTCAGCGAAATAGTCCACGAGCTCCTGGCAGCAGAGCCCCTCGCGCGAGATGATCTTGAGCGGCGCCACCTCGACCTGCTTCTCCGGGTCCGCGTTGAGCGGATCCTGGTCCGCGCCAGGCGAGAGCGAGATCTCGAGGCGGAACCGCTGCGGGTTGTCCTGCGGGTACTGGAAGCGCTCGAAGACGCGCACGACAAAGTGCGTCATGTAGCAAAGCTCCGGGATGTCTTCGACCCACTTGCGCGCTTCTTCGCCCACGGGGGACTTGATCGGACAGTCCTCGCGGCCATAGCGGAGCACGTTCAGCAACGTGTGCAGGTGCGACTCGCTCGTGAAGTACAGGCGCGTGCGCACCGAGCGGTGTGTGGACTTGATCTCGTGCTTGTTCTTCGCGTACGTCGGGTTCAACCGGTGCGTGTGCAGCTTGAGCCCGCGCGCCAGGTCCAGGTCGTCGCGGATCTTCATCAACAGCGTACGGCACATCGCCGAGCCAATGTACACTTTCTCGTCGACATTGATGCCGTACTCCTGCGGCACAAGCGCGTGGGCGAGTGACGACGCAATGTCGAGCAGCTCGCGGATGCTCGTGAGGTGCAGGTGTGCGTTGTGGATCGCGTCGTACCGGATGCAGTCGAGGATGTCCGGGATCTTGGACAAGTCATAGGTGTCGCTCTTCTTGATGTGGAAGTCGCGGTGCAGCTTCGCCCAGCGCTCGCGCATCACCTCGAGTGTCTCGCGACCACAGGGCTCAGGGTACTTAAGCTCTTCATCCGCGAGACGTGTACGAATCGTCGTACGCTTGTCCTTCTCGTTTTTGTTGTTGTTGTCGCCCTTCTTGCCGCTGCTACGTTGTGTTTCCGCGTACGAATGCGTGTGTCGGCTCTTGGATCCGACCATCGAGTTGGCGCTGCGCGAGCGCTCGATGGTCGCTGTCTGGAAGCGCGATGCGACGGTCTCGAGCTTCTTGGTGTTCTCGGCCTTGACCTGCGCCTTCTCCTGGATCGACTTGGTGAGCTGCTCCTTGAGCGTGTTGAGCAGTTTGTGCATCACCTCCATCTTCTTGATCGGCTGATCCACTTTCGTGAGTGCCTGCGCCACCGAGCGGATCAGCTGCGACTCCGAGTCCATGAGCTCGCTGCAGTTGTCGTCGCGGTGTATGATCTCGTGCAGTCGCTGCTTTACCTTCATTATGATCTCCTGCGCGGACGAGCCCGACTGGTCCAGCATCGAGTCTGCGTCCTTGGACTTGAGTACGAGGCCGACGAGAATCGGGATCAGATCACCCTCGAGCTCCAAGAGCCCCTTGGCGAACGACGCCGCAGTCTTCTGCACGCGGCCTTCGTCACTCGTGTAGATCTTGAGGTCGTGGCGGTACGTCGAGTGCAGGCGGATCAAGCCACCTTCGCCACCGGGGTACATCATCTGGCGGAACTTCTGACCCAAGTGCTCGGCCTGCTCCTCGCCCGAGTGGGTCAGGTCCCCACCCCATTTGATGATCAGCAGCAACTTGGACACGCGTTTCACCTGCGGGCCATCTTTGTCCTCCGTGGTAGGCTCGTACGTGTACTCCTTGGGCTTGAGCTGCACTTTCCGGTTGATGCCAACCAGTTGCCAACGCTGCAGCACATCACGAAGCGTGCGGTATCCCTTGACGCGATCATTGGGATCTTCACCAAAAATGTCTTCACGCTCCGCGAGGAACTGGAGGAACTCCGGGTTGCGCTCCTCATAGAGCCGGATGAGCTCCTTCGCGACCTGCAGCAGATGCTCCAGGTCCGCGACGCCCTTGATCTTGAGGTCTTTCTTCTTCTTGGAGGCCGCAGAGCCCAGTTTCTGCTCGTAGAACTTGAGAAACGACGGGTGGCACACGTTCATCTTCATCTTCTGCTTGGGCGTGCGGTCGCCGTGGCGGATCACCGCGAGCACGCAGCGCAGCTCTTCCTCGTGGTACGCCGGGTCGTTCTCGTCGACCGGCTCAGCCGGTTGGTAGAAGCTCCCGCCCTTGTGCAGCGACGGCGGCTCCGAGAGCTCCGAGCCGAACGAGCCGTCCGAGACGCGAAAGATCGACGAGCCGAATGCCGTGTGGTCAAAGCCGAAGCCTTCGACACTCGACGAGCCGCTCAGACTCTGCTCCATGTACTTGCCAAGCAGCACCGCGCAGTCCTCGTAGTACTTCTCCGAGTTCTTGACAAAGCTCCAGCCGTTCACGTCGCAGACGTAAGACGCGTCGTGCACGCGCAGGATGTCAAAGCCGCAGATCGTCTGGCCGAACGCGCGGCAGACCTTGTACGCGATTTCTTTCTCCTTCGTAGACAAGATGACCGGATACCGCACCTCCTTCCCGTCTTCGTCGCGCATCACGCGGCCGTCGAGCACGGGCGACTTGCGTGCCTCAGCGTGCGCGTAGTTGGGGCCGACCGTGTACACCTTGACGTCCACGCCCTGGGTTGAGAGGAACTCCTCGTAGATGAACGACCCGCCTTGACGCACTGTGTTCACCTGCGAATCGAACTCGGACGAGCGGTTGCCCACTTTGCGGAAGAGCCGCTTGCAGCCGCCGCCGGCGTTCATCGGGTAATAGATGTTGATGTTGTGATCCTCGCCGTTCACGGGTTTCTCCACGAACGGCTTGGCAATGCGCACGCCGTCCACTTCAATGAAGTCCTCGCTCTCGATCACCACCGAATCCGGCGCGCCGCGATAACCGTCACGGTTCACGACCACGTGGCGCGGTGTGGGCACTTTGTGCTCCTGCAGCACGCGGTAGACGTCGCGGCGGTCCATGAGCAGGTCCTGCGGGTCGAGTGCGTTCACGACCACAGGCTTATGCAACGCCACGTACGCCTTCGCCTTCTCCAGCGGGAAGCCCGTGGAGAAGAACGCGATGAGCGCATCGCAGCGCGGCCAGCGCTCCACGGGTTCGTTCAGAATGCGCGCGTCGCCGAAGCGCACGACACGGAAGAGCTGGCGCGGCAGGCGCGACAGGATCTCTACCATCGGTTGCGAGTGCGCCTTCTTGTCCATCACGCAGATGCCCACGGTGTAGAGTGCCTCTGGGTGCGGTTCGTCGTCGTAGAAATAGTCCGTGTGGCCGTCGTCATGCGGGATGAAGAAGCCCGAGTCGCCCTCTGCGGGCTGAGCTGGTGCTTGCGCTGCGGCCGAAGCGGACGGGACCGGGACGGTGGGCGGCAGCATGGCGCTCAGCTGGTTGTTGCTGGCGCTGAGCTTGAGCGAGCTCAGGGAGCGGCTGATCGTCATGAGCTCCGCGTGCTGCTTCAGTTGGTTCACTGCTAACAATGGCTGCCTCGTGCTTGATTGGCGACTCTCTCTCTGTTTGGGTTTTCCTTCCCGCCCACCTCCAAGCGAGCGAAGAAGCACAGTATTTGACCGGAATAGAAGGCATCAACCTCTATAAACACATACTCTAATCCAGAAAAACAAATCCTACTGGAAAGAAATCTGATCTAATATATGCTTCTTTCCCAAGTAAAGACTTTATAAACGTATACATTTTCATAGATGATGGGTTGCTGGTTTTGCAGCAGTATCAGATTTAAAAGTCTGTAGCGTAATCGTAACTTCACTCCTGGTTGTGCTGATGTTGCCACTGATGTTGCCACTTATGCTACTTGTCACTGCATTGATTTTGCCACTTATGTCTCATCATGGCTCCTTATGTTGTATTTATGTTGCTCTATTGATGCAACTTACTAAAGTCAGTAAAGAGAATTCCTCAGCAGAATGACTGTAGCCACTTTGAAGTCATCAAGGAGTGTGTTCCACACGAACCGAGAAAGCCATCCATCCATCTATCTATCTATCTGTCGTCGGCAACTGAAATCGTTGTTCCCGGCCATTTTCACTCAGCACACAGAGAACGCTCACCAACAGTTCATTACGCCAACGTATTACGACCAAACAATTGTTCAGTTTGATCAGTAGACTCGCTGCAAATTTCCTACAAAATCACTTCGAGAGACGTATTCCACGTAAAATCGGATGGCGAAGAGAAGGAGGAGGAAGTACATCATCGTGAGACAGAGCTGGTCTGAAAGCTTGTCGAGCGCGCCAGCGTTCGGGATCGCGAGGCGGTGGTAGTACACCGGGAGGTACATCGTCCGCCACGCAGCAACCACAACGCGGAAGCAGACGCTCGCACGCGAGTCGGGAAAGCAGAGCCAGGGCCGTCTGCCGCGTTTTGTCAGGGATGAGCGGGAGTCAGTTGTTCTTAAGCTGGCACGATCAAGTCCAGAATCGCTGGGATCAGGTGGACCCACAGGTGTTCTATGAGCAGATCGCTGTGTCAGCACCATCAACGCACGCGAATCGCGGTGTCAGTGTTTGCCAAGTAGTATGCAACGAGATACTTTGACTGATAGTAAAGATATGCTGTGCACTTACTCGACGATCTTCACGAAGCGAAGCACTTTTCTGATGGTGCGCGCAAGGAACGGCAGCTCAGGGTAGCTCTCTTACTGTTCGGCGAACTGCACGAGGCGGTCTGTTCTCTGGCGATCGCCCTTCGCTTCAAGCGCAAGTTGCTGCAGCTCCAGGTGGGCGCTGCTTGATCTCGGAATTGGAGCTGGCGGACTGCAGCGCGTGCTCATACTCCTTCTCGAACACCTCGAGGTGCGAAACCCCCAAGGTCCGCTTCGTTGTGACGCATCCAGCGGTGCAAGAGCATTCAAACAAGGAAAGAGGGCAGTGAGCTCACCGTGGCAGCAACCAGCACCTGTGGTCGTCCATTTAGTAGTAGGTCTATGGGATGGGAATTTGTGCTCAACCGAGTTCTCTTTATACTCACTGCAGTACTGTACTTGCACTGGGTTGATGGCGCGAAAGTCACTTGGGATCTTTCTCTTTGACAACAGCGCCTGTCCCTTCTGCCAAAGGGCGGAAGAACGAAAAGAAGAGTACGCACCCTTGTTTAGCAGCACAGTCAGCCCACACCAGCTGCGCCTAATAACGTATAACCTGTATAAACAAGTACTTCCAATTCAACATTTTGACATAAACTGAACTGTGTTAGATGGTAAATCTTCATAACAAAATATAATGCCATAAGGCTACCCCTTATTACGAGCCGGTTTACTGCACTTGGCGACTGCGACCTTTCACAGCACGCCATCTCCCCTTTGCCTCTCATTCATATGCAAGCCACACAACACTTTCACACAACCGACAAGCAAAGACGTTCACGCACGCACGCAGACAAGTGGAGAGACCCTCTTTGGTTTGGTAAGTACCAGCAGGTCAATCGCCTCTTCTTGTAGATGAACGAGCCCTTCTCTATCTCCAGCAATGCCTCTGACATGCAATGCGCCTATTGCTCTTTCCCAATGTACCAGCCATCTCACGCTCTCTTCTCGTTGTGTATCGATCTAGAAATAGCCGCATACATTTCCTATCGCCCGCTCTCTCCTGATTCTATTCTTAGCTCTTCGCGAGTGCGTCTGCGTCTCGAGCGGCGGCGGCGGCATAACGACTGCCCTGGGTGCGTGCCATCATGCTCGCGTAGAGCAACCAACCAACAGATAACGAGAGAACACACGAAACCCAAGAAGCGCCAGGAGCAACTCAACTCAACTCAGCACCACTGCCCCACGTACACGTGCACGTGTACGCTCTGTCTCCAAGCTCCAGCTTCTCCAGCTTCCCCATCAACACATTCGCCCGCCCGTATCAACACAGACAGACTCAGCCCACCATAATGGCGGACGACGCAGCGCCAGCGGAGCCGACGGTGCTCGAGTCGATCAAGCTCCCGCGCGGCGGCGTGGTGGTGTCCACGTCCATCGGCCCCGTACAGCTGGGCATGCCGCCCGAGACGATCAAGGACTCGATGAAGCTCGGACTACCCGTGCCGCGCCACTACATCGTCCCGTCCGAGCCTTTTACAAAGACCCTCGGCGCCAATATGGGCGTGAACGTGGCCGAGTTCGAGTTCCCGGCCTACTGTAACTTCTTCTTCAAGCGCCAGTGCGTGAATCTAATCGTGACGTCCATCGACGTGGAGATCCGCATCCGCCAGGTGTTCCAGGAGACGCTCTTTGGGCCGGCGACGCTCGACCTCAAGCACGACTTCCCGCACTCGACGCCGCCAGAGATGTACCCGGACCTGCAGAAGGAGCTCGAGTACTTCCGCAAGTTCGGCGACACGCTCATCACACTCGACATGCTGCTCAAGTTCACGCACTTTGACGACAAGAACGAGGCGTGGATCACGCAGAACGACCAGAAGATCCTCATCAAGAAGGGTGAGGGATCGTTCACAATCGTCGACGGCGCCAAGAGCGTCACGCTCGCAGATGCGGTCGATCTGCCGCCGCCGCCGGTCATCGAGCACATCAACGACTCGTTCTATCCGCCAGCGTTCGGGGTCACGGTACTCGGCAACTCACACGGCTTCGATCCGCACGGCAAGACCTCCGGGTACGTGCTCTGGATCAACCACCGCGGGATCATGATCGACCCGCCGCCGTTCTCGTCGTCGATCCTCATGGCAAACAATATCCCGGCGCTCATGATCGATGGCGTGATCCTCACGCACTGCCACGCCGACCACGATGCCGGCACATTCCAGAAGATCCTACAGGAAGGTCGTGTGGCACTCATCACGACCAACACGATCTACCGCTCGTTCCTGCGCAAGTACTCGGCGCTCTCGGGCTTCGACGAAGACTTCCTCAAGCGCGTGCTTGACCACCGACTCGTGCGCATCAACGACCCGCACACGATCCGCGGTGCTGAGTTCCGCTTCTTCTACTCGCTACACTCGATCCCGTGCGTTGGCTTCGAGGTCACGTACGGCGACAAGAAGATCGTGTTTTCCGGGGATCATCTGAACGACGTCGACAAGATCAACCAGCTCCATCAAGATGGCGTGCTCTCCCAGAGCCGCTGCGACGAGCTGCTCAACTTTCCCTGGCACTGCGACACGATCCTGCACGAGGCTGGCGTGCCGCCGATCCACACGCCGCTCAAGACACTCATGGGACTCGACGAGTCCATCCGCAAGAAGATCTATGTTGTTCACACAGCTGCCAAGGACCTCCCGGCAGATAGCGGGCTGAGAGGTGCGCCAGAGGGCGTGCACAACACGATCACGCTCGAGCCCAAGCTCCCGGAGAACGCCGGTGCGCTGGAGATCCTCGATCTTGTGCGGAAGATCGAGCTTTTTGCAGAGCTGACGCTCAATAACGCGTACGAGATCCTGCAGATGGCGCGCAAGGTCAATTACCCGAAGGGAGGACTCGTGAAGAAGGCAGGGGAGGTCGGAGATACCTTCTACATCATCATTGTGGGCGAAGCGCAGGCGCTGTATCGGCAAGAGGACGGACACAATCACAGCAGCAATGGCCATCAGGCACCACCGTCACCCGAGAAGCCGCCGCCAGCAACTGCCAGCACCAATCACTCGAGCTCACCGCGCTCGAACGCGAACCGCAAGCGCGTGTCGATGCTCTCGCTCGCGAAAAAGTACATCCCGGGCGACTACTTTGACCTGCAGAGCCTACTGACGCCCAACTGGATCCTCCCGTACCAGATGATGGCGGTCACGAAGCTGTCGCTGCTCGAGTTCAACGCCATGGATTTCAACTGGTTCTTGCGACGCACGGCCGCATACTCGCGGCTGCAGAAACTCGCCGAGAGCCGCCTTAACTTCTCGTATGACATCATCGAGGCGAACCAAGTGTTCCGGAAGCTTACGAACTCACAGCGCACGATGCTCGAGATCATTCTGAGTCAGCGGGAAGTGAAAGCGGGTCAAGTGCTCTGGGAGGTCGGCGACAAGTGCACGTCAGCAGTGATCATCGACAAGGGGCAGTTCCGGTTGAAGGACTCGAAGGTATCGCTGAGTCAGGCCCCCGCGTCGTCCACGTCTGGGTCTTCGACACCCCCGCAGACGGTGACAAGGAAGCACCGACCGTCGTACAACGTAAGTCCACTGTTGCAGGTTACAGAGTCGCTCACTTTTGAGAGCTGAACTAACTAGCTGACTGGTGGTTGTGTTCCTATTGTCCTTGACAGCGTATTATTCCGCTGGACATGAGCATTCTGACCAAGTCGGACGACCAGGGCATAATCCTGACCCAGGGCAGCTTCGTGGGCGACGTGGACAAGCTCCTCCCCGCAGAAGATTCGACCCACGCGACGTCGCTCGTGTGTCTCCAGGCTGGCTCGGTGTTCTACATCCTCAAACATGACCTGCAGGGCTTCCTCATGGAGAATCCGGGCATTCTCATGAGTCTCAGCGACAAGATGTTCGTGCGGTAGGCACTGTAATGTAGATAGAAAACCAAACACAACTGTAAGATGGAGAGAGAGACGATGATGGAGATGAGGAAGATGAAAGTAGTGTACATAGGTCAAGAGGGAAGAAACGGGGAGATGCAAAGCGATTCCATTTCAGTTGAGACCTCTATCTCTTGTTGTGTTCCCCATGCGAAAAGGTATTGTTTGAGAGATGGCTACATTCTTTGTATTCGAACGTATCTGTTCATGTTCTCTCGTATGCAAGACACCGGCTGCTATAAACGGAGCTATACAGTACGGTATGGTGAAATTTACATTATAGCCAAATCATTTCGCTACAATGCAGAAACAGCCTATATCACTTTAAAGAGGGTTCCACCTCCCCTCTCAAAAGCGATTGCGTGTGTGCTTGATTCAAGCAAATGCGAGCAGCGAGCGAGGGTCTCATCCGGAAAAGCGCAGTCCGTTCCGTCATTCGTCCATCGCACGCCGCAAGCAGACAAGCAGAACTAGCAGAAGACAGCAGACCAGCAGAAGCTCTCAGTCTCCCAGGCTCTCTCTTGCTCTCTGCGTCATCACTGCACTCGCCACGCAGACAGTAGCAGCACATCGTCAGCATCGGCAACACCTCAAAAGCGCAGCCATCATCCCCCCCACACAGCAACATGGAACGCCCGAGTCGCCGCAGCACGGCGCAGAACAGTAGCAACGGCCACGCGCCAGCAAACAACGGCAGCGACAGCAGTGCGCGCCACCGCCGCCGCCGCGAGGCCAGCGGCAACAGCAGCAGCACCAACATGAGCGCGTCACAGTCCGATGGTGGCGCCGAGACCGACTCGAGCTCGATCGCCGCGGCGCACGACTCTGGCAGCAGCGGCGTCACGCGCAGCAGCAAGAAGCTGTTGCAGCGCGACGCGAAGAAGAGGCACGCGGTCCAGCGAGGCGAGAACCCGGCGGCGCATGATGACCGCCATGACGGCGACGAAGAGGAAGTGGACGGTGACGACGAGCACGAGGAGGAGGACGACGACCACGACTTGTCGAGCAGCGAGAGCCACGCGACGACCTCCAGCGGCGGCGGCGGTGGTGGTGGTGGCAGCACCGGCAGTGTGGGCAAGCGCGAGCGCTCGCTCTCGAACGTGTCGACGACGTCGTCCAGCTCGTCGATCGCGTCGGACCACGACGAGGAAGGCCACCTAGCGCTGCAGCTGGAGAAGCTCAAGGAGCTCGAGACGAAGAAGAAGATGGTGGAAGATGGCACGCTCGCCGAGTTCTGTCGCCGCGTGACCGAGTTCAAAGAGGAGCGCAACCAGCTACTGGAGACGGCCGAGTGGCACAAGAGCCTGCAGCTCAAGAACAGCGAGGACCTCTACGGCTTTGAAGTGCAGCGCGCGCACAACCTCTGGCAGGTTCGTGATCCGCCCGTGGTGCTTTTTAAACTACGCGCTGATATACTCTATGCTCACCGGTGTTTTGTCTATTTACTACGGTGTGTATGAATAGCAAGCGAAGGACTCACTCAAGAGCGAGATGCTCGCGCACGTAGACTCGCTGGTCGCCAAGCTCAAGCAGGAGTTGGACGCTCTCGCCACGGCCGAGGCGAGCCACGACGCCCAGATAGCCCAGACTACTGTTGGAGCGACTGGCGGAGAGTCACTGTCATCATCCGCACCACCGTCGGACTCGACGGAGCCAGAGGATGCCTCCTCTGAGAAGGACGAGAAGCGAGAAGCTCAAGAGGAGAAAGTCAAGACGAAAGGTGCGTGAAAACTCATCGGGAATTGGTTCTGTACGTTTCGGAAAGCTGTGAAGAAAATCATACTCACTCACATGTCCCTTTCCATTCAAACAACCACATATAGCGCCTGCGTCCAGCAAGCGACGAAAAGTGGCGGACATTGAGCTCCCAGAACAGACGGTGCGCCTGCCGCTGGACGACATCAACTCGGATCTCGCGAGCATCCTTGGCGAGCGAAAGCAGCGTGCAGAAGCGTCCGCTGCGCGTCTGAGCAAGAAAGCGATCGGTGAGTGGTTGCCACCATTCAAATTATTCGAATTGCTGCTGTCCATCAAATCGACTGATCACTGCTGTGCTGTATTGTTCAGACAACTTCAAGTGCGAGCGAAGGCGGTTGTTCTGCGGCAAGTACATCCTCGAAGACGGTGACGAAGTGGTTGTGTCGTCGCCGGTCATCAAGGAGGACTACATCGGCACTATCTCGTCTGTCACAGAGGATGCGGTGCGGCCATTGTGTTTGCTTGTGTTGCTATGCTATGGGTTGATATACCTGTGAGGCTCACGCATGCTCTGTTGTCTCGTGGTTGGGTAATGCTGCACATGCAGGTCTACATCAAGCTGTCGTCGGGGCAGAAAGTGCGCATTTATTTAGAGCTGATCGAGCACAAGCGCTGCGAAGTGAAGCCATTCCTGCGCGGCTCGGCGGGTATGGGCAGCCTGCAGGCCACTGGCTGGGCCGAGTGCGAGCCGTTCTAGCTAGGCGCAGCGTACCCTTCGCAGTTGCAGTGCTGGGATCCCCACTACTAGTCCCTTTTTCTCTCACTTTCTCTCGTTCTCCAATTCCCTTTAATATCAACCACCAATTTCTGTTTTCTTTGCCTCGAGACACTACTAGTCAGCAACACGTGGGCCAACGTGGGGGATGCCATTCAGGCACCAGCTTTGGAAGATGTCGTGACGCTTCGCACAAGTGAACTGGCGAATAAAACTCAACAATCACACCCAAGCGGCCCAAGCTCAAGAGAATTTCGTTAATTAACGCTAACCTCAAATGAACAAACGAACACGGGCCACTGCTCGTAGCGCTCCACCATCTCCGCCGCGCCGTCGTCAGGGCAGTGGAACAAAGTCACCAAACCGGAGTCTCTTCAATGGTCGCTGGCCATCCTCAATGAACGGTACAAAGAACGGCATCCTTCCGTCCTCGTTAGGCCTTGCAAGCGACTCAAGTTCAAGACGACTTTAATAGCTTAAACGATAGTGGCGCTCTCACAACATGGAACTTTTCAGCCAACACACAAACTCAGAGCCTAAATGAATTAAAATACTTACAGAGCAAGCTCACGAGCATGGTATGCACGAGGTGCCGCTCGTACTCATCACGCCTCTCGTTGATGAACTCGGACTCCAGTTCGTCCAAAATCTCTTGTAAATGTAATGCATGTTCAGTCTTGGTCACTTTCAAGAAAAATCGCAAACTCGTTCCTGGTACTCTCAGCTATCTCACTCGAACTCAATTCCAAATCATAACCTTCACACCAACGACATCGTTTCACCTAACTCTGGTGGACTTCCGTCATCAGCCAAAAGCGTCCCATGATTAAGGACCCTTCATTCCAACCCGCTTAACGAGCTCGACTTCTTTGCCTTTTTCCAACCAAACGGCGCCAGCAAACCTTCGCCAGACACTGGAGAGAGTTTAAAGTCTTTCTCCAGTATTTCCTTCTCGACAACGAAGAAAATCTCGAACTTCTTTATCTCGAAAGCCTGCTTCGATTGTCGCAGGTCGTCCAGGAATCTGTCGAAATAGCCAATAGAGAACCCGTGCATGCTCGTGCGCGTCACTTGCACAAAGCGAGCGATCCCTTGTGCTTTGTCGATGTACACTGCATCATACCTGCCTTGATTGTAAACCGGCGGCTTGATCCATGCAGGCGCTGTCTCCAGTTGGTGCGGAAGATATCGTGGGCTTGCCGCCAGAACCGTTGCTTGTAGCCACTGAAGCTCGGTCCTATCGAAGTGATAGAGAATGACACCGCCGTTGCGAATCCTCGCGAAAAAGAAAATCTCCAGCATTCATCCATCCATTGCAGGGTTCGAATCATGCTTGACCACGTTGGAAAGCTTCTGTATCACGGAAGAGCCTCCGAAGGTTGCCAACGCCAAAGCAGCGTAGTGACTGATTATCCCGGTTCGCACCATTTCATTGGCGCCAGTAAATTGGCTATACAGGCAGTTGACAACGTCACTCGATCGCTCACCAGAGGCTCCACTGGCAGCGTTTGGAGCATCTGAAATGGTAGAGACAGCTTCCTTTATAAACCTCATAACGTTTCCGGTGTTGTATGCGAACATGTAGCGCGCACTTCTGTCAGCAAAGTAATGCTTGGATTTCACCAGTTCGTCTCGGGGTGGCTGCCCACACTCAGTCTTAGACACAGGCACAGGAACGCTCGCGTCCAGCTGTGGTCCGACGCTCTCAAACAGCTCGTTGTCTTGGACCGCGCCAAGATACTCGTCCAATTGCCAGGAAGACGTGGCAAACTCGACATTGAGATCGTTGTCTGTATCTGGATGGCTTTTCCCACGAGAAGCCATGGACGACACGACTACCAGGCGCCGCTTTTCCCGATCTCTTTTGAGCTAGAAAGTGCGTGCGACCAGCTCGCTCGTGTGCTCTGGCGTGATTAATCTATCAAGGAACACGACGTGCTTCCTGGTCGGATCCACCTGGCCCAGAATCTCGTACAAGTATTCGATCTTTTTTGGCCTCAGCTCAGTCGTCTTCTTCACGTTACCGTCCAGTCGAACGCAACAAGCCAAACGTCGGCCAAGATGAATCCACGTCACCACCCACTCGCTATGGGCCAGCGACAGCGCGAATGCAGTAGCGGTGGCGAATTTCCGCACCTAGGAGGGCCAATGATCCACGGGTGTTGCTGGTTGTTCAGGATGCCGTCTTTTAGGCGCATGAGCAAGGCGTTCAGGTCGACGCGGCGGTACAGCAGCAGGTCGTCAGAAGATGAGGGAGCTCGTACACCAAACCCAGAGATGTGACCTCCTGGGAGTCGTAGGGTTCTTGGATTTGGATAGTGGACTGCTGGGGTCCCGAGGATGGAAGTCACCGAGTTGGTTTTCAATCGCTTTCGCGGGGCTGAAGCGCGCCCAAGTCTGGGACAACCACTCGAAGCACATCACTCAACTCACTTCCGTGGAGTACGTGGTGAGGATCAAGCATCTTACCAGCGTTGAGATTGTCTGCATTCGTGTAGACGAGGAGGTCAGACGCAGCAAGTCCTGACAGTGTGTTATCACCCTTGCTCTTCACTGTGTCTCGAAAGTCAGCGACATCTGCGTCGGTCGGTAGCCGCACGCTGTCTGCGGTCGAGAGCACATTGTTGGCAGCGTTCACGAGCACGAACCACACCTTGCGTGTCTGCACTTAGCTGCTCTGCACCATTGTCTTGTCGCCTTCACAGCAAATTCCCAACTGAGGACGCCTCGTCTCGGAGTATCTAGACTTTGCTCCTCTCGCACCTTCACACCGTTAGCAATGCATCCACAAGTTAGTATACCAATCAGTTCAAGTCCTCAGGTGATGGCGTTTTGATGCAAGTCGACACAGACATGGATATCAAGAGATTGTATGAAGTGAAGGAAATAAGGAGGAAAGAGAGAGATGATTTCAACTGCCACATGTTGAAATACCGCGACCGACTTGCCAGTCGACTCATCAAAGGGACCTACCGGTACTGCACCTGCTTACTTGCTCGCGGTCTTGAGCACGGCCGCGACGATCGCCTCCAGCTGCGCCGCTCCGTCCGTCTTCTTCAAATAGACAATGACCTCTGATTCGCTGCTCTTGGTGGTGGTAGCAGCGCTCTTCGCCTTCTTGCTCTTCTGCGGCTGTTCCTTCTCGCCTCTCTTGAGCTCTCCGCCAAAGCGTTCGGACGGGATCAGCGCAAGTTGCATCGACTGGTCCGGCGCGATCTGGAGCAGACGCGACACGAACGGCTCGAGCTCCTTGGACTTGCGCAGCGTGGTCTCGCTGCCAAAGATATACAGACCCAGACGTGCGCGGGAGAACGCCGTGCACGCACGGCGCACGTCGCGCAAGTGGCCGACAGACGCGCCGCTGCGCACGGTGGAGAGCAGGATGAAGTCGTTCTGCTGGCCCTGGAACCGGTCGACAGTCGACACCTTGCACTTCTGAAGCGATCTCGACAATGACGAGGTCTCGTTGTTGCTGCTGCTCCGACGCAAGAGTCGCTGGAGCAGCTCCTTCTGGGCGTTGTAGGTCGTCAGAATCGTGATTTTCTCCGCCTTGTACCCGATCGCGAGCATGAACTTGGCCAACGCCACAACGAACCGCGCCTCTTCTTCATTCTCGTACGCAAACGCTCGCACTTGACGCTCTCGTCCACTCGGAACGTCGATCAGCTGCGCAACGTGCGCGAATCCAGCATTTGGCGCTTGGAATTCGGCAGCGTCACCCACACGAGGCAGATCTCGGAGCTGCTGCTGCTGGTCGTCATTGTGAGCAGCAATAGCATATTTCCATCGGTACAAGTCGGCCAGCGCCGACCGACTGCGCCCCTGCTGGTCCAGCACGACCCGAGGCACGCCGAGACGGAGGAGGCGCGTGAACAGACTCTGGTCCAAATGGGCGTAGTTCTTCAGCGCCAGGGACTTGACGACCGGAGGCAGCTGGTGCGGGTCGCCCATCAGCACCACGCGCTTCAAGCTCGTTCCGCCTGCACTCTGTTCCTGCGTTGAAGGAGACGACGATGATGCAGCCAGCAACAGCGGGATCAGCGTATCCACTTCGCTCACTTGACCCGCTTCTTCTATGATGAAACTGCCGAACGTCAGTCCCAAGTCCACGAGCTTGCGCTGGTTCAGCGCCGCGTGCGTGCACGTCATCGCGACGATCCGCGCGTGCTGGATCAGATACAGATCGCCGCGCTGCTTTGGCGTCTGTAGCAACTCGAACGGCTGGAGTCGATGCAGCTCGCCAAAGTACGAGTCAACCGTCGCGACCAACTCCAGGAGCTTCTCGCGGGACTCCGGAGCAGCTCCGTTTCGAGATGTAAAGTACGCTTTCAATAACGCATCATCATCTACAGATTTAGCAGAGGTGTCAGCAGTGGTAGTAGCGTCGGCTCTCGCCGCATCCAGCAGAGGCCGCACGTGGAACTGGTAGAAGAAGAGCGCGTTCTCACACGAGTACCCAGCCGAGCCGCTCAGCCCCGAGTACTGGGTCGGGTCTTTTTCTTCGAGCCATTTCGCCATGAACTCGACTTCCTTCAGCAAGTCCAGACGGCGCTGCAGCAGGAAGTTCACGCGGCCATTGCGACTAAAATCGTCGTGGAAAGACGAACTTTTTCCCTCCGAGGTGGACTCAGCGCGGTGTCCCTGGCCAAGACGAACAATCTCGGCTTCGCTGATCAGCTTGCGCGACAGGATCTTGCTGAAAAAGTCGTTCAGCGCCTGGTTCGAGTGCGCGACGATCAGGATTTTCTCACTGGACGGAGTCGTGCGGTGCAGATTCAGCACAAGCTGCACAGCGACATCGGTTTTTCCGGTCCCCGGAGGTCCGACGATCACCGTCAGCCCCTCACACATACCCGAACGCACAGCAGCGACCTGGGACTTAGTGAAGCGAATCGGAGACGGAGCAACGCCATTGTGAACGTGGCCCTTGGATGCTTTTCGATACGCCTCCACCACCACTTGGCCATCTTTCTGCAGACCTTGAACGAACGTGAACGGGCCAACCGCGTCTTTCGCAGCCAGCGGCTTCTTGGCATCGTCAGCATCGACAAACCGTGTTTCGTCACTTTCAAAACATGTTTCGAGTATGTGGTTCGCATCCGCAACGAGATCCAGAAGCGGGACTCGCACTTCCGTCTGCTGGCGCTGCTTGCAAATCGACTTGAACGTCGCAGCCGACGGGTCGCCGTACCCGAGGAACAGATCGTGGAGCCACGATGGGAGCAGCTCCTCGCGCGTTGCATTGTCCCACGCACCGAACACCGTGTCCAACACGGCCTTAAAGTTGTTCTCTCTCGGCTTGCGTCGCACGAGCACGTTCACCTGCTGGTACGCGTCCAAGCGACCTTCATCCAGGTCTCTCTTGTACTGTAGCCCGTCCAGCGCCACTTTCAGCATTCGCTTGCGGCCTTTCCCCACTGGGTTCTCCTCACTGAGGACCGTTCCGTAGCCGTCCACGACCTCGATCACTTCGGCGCCGCGCACGTACAACACGCCGTACTGCTCTGGGAAATAGAGCCCTTCGTCTGCACCTTGTCCACCATTCTTCGTAAAGCCCATCGCTTCCGCAGCCTCGTCGTTTGTCGCGCGCAGCGTGACGAGGAACACCACCTCCTTGGGCTGGAAAGCGTCGAAAGCCTTAAAATCGTGGCGTGAGTCCAATTCAATGTCGAATTGTCCGATCACAGACGCTGGCGTCGTCTTGCCGAGCACTGGCTTGGCGATCTTCATGATCTTGAACGGCGAGCTCAACGGCGTCGCCATCTGCGAGTATCCACGGAAGACGGTATCTGCCGTGGGCGACGTGAGCGACCGCACGGCGTCCAGTTGCTTGATCGTCGACTCCAGATTCGCGCGGATATCAAACGCAGCCTCTAAACGGAAGAGCTCGTAGTTGCGCTGCAGGTAATCGCCCATGTTCAAAAACTGAAGGTTCAGCTTGCGGATCGGGAGCAGCAGCAGGAGCTTCGCGTCGTCTGCGCCATAGACAGCACTGCTCGCATCCTTGCTTTCGAGCAGGTCGTTCCAAATGTCGAGCTCCGTAGGGAAAACCGGTGTCTCCGTCCACTCGCTGAGACTCTCCGACGAGGAGTATTCGTCCACAAAGCACTCGAGGAGCTCTTCGCTCGACATTGTGGATGCTTCATCTGGACCGGAAAGCACGCCGAGCTTGACCGCCAACGCTTCCACTTGCGCTCGCTCAGCATCCACAAGCGGCTTCAAATGACTGGTGAAGCTCTTTAGGTCAGCAATCGACGAGACGGGAATGATCGCAAGCTCCTCCAGGGGGGTGTTGCGAAATTCCTGGAATGCCCATTGCTGCAGCGTCTGGATATGCTTGGACGCCAACTCGCGCTGTTCTCTCGCCGTGAAGGACTTGCCCGTGTGCGAGTCGATCGGAAAGCGCATCGACGCGTCCACGAGCGTGATCTGCTTCTTCAGCGCCGCGATCTCAAACTGCGAGCGCCACTGGAGACAGTGCATCACCAGTGGCGATCGTCTCACCGCCATCAGGAAGTGCACACGACGCAGCACAACCTGCAGGAAGCGTCGCGTCGGCAGCTGGCTGAGCAGATCAGTCACGAACGCCAGGAAAAGCGCTGTATAGAGCAGTTTGTGGTCGATCTCCGACCCCTTCGTGGCATTGACAGGCTCGTTAATGAGTTTGAGGAACTCATGGATCAGATCCACCACGAAGGCTTTTTCGTGCGTTGAAGCACCAGACTGGGCTTTCTGCTGCTTCATTGGCGCGGTGGTCTTTCGACGCTTGGCCGGCTTTTCTTCAGTGGAGCCATTCTTGGTCGTAGTTGCTTCGTCCGCTTCTGAGCCAACGACGTTCTTCCAGTGGCGCTCGAGCTTCGGGTACTGCTGGAACTCAATCTGGCGCTGCGTGGCTGAGAGCGCACTCCAGATCGGCAGAGACGTGAGCTTCAGGAAAGTCTGTAATACCGTTAAGGAGTAACAATCAGTATCATCACGACACCACCAGTCAGTTGTAATCGACGACGTACGTACCTTTGCGATCACTGGTACTTCGAGGCTCTGGTAGCAGTTGATGAGAAACTGCACGAGGTAGCTCTTCTCCAGCACGCTCCACTCGACTGCGTTCGCGCCATGCTTGAGCGCCAAGAGCGCCGCCACAAACGTCTCCCACTGCGCTTCACTATCGCTGCCGTTCAAAAAGCCCCACACATTCTCTGTGCTTTCCCGAAGTTTGAAATTAACGAACATCATCACGGAAAGCACCCACGCCTTTTGCTGCTGTCGGTCCACGTCGCTGGTGGCTTTGCTGTCTGTGGCGAGAACGACCTGCAACCAAAGCACGTCTTCCAAGTACTCCGCAGCGTCCAGCTCCCGCACGTGGGCCAACACCTGCTTCAAGTCGGCAAGCGCGAGGTGCTTTGCGTACACGTCATGAATGCTCTGGAGCGTCTGCACATAATGCAACGCGAAACAAATGTCAGAACGTTATGCACTTTTATACTTCGTAAGCGCGTAAGACGGTGGGGGTTTCACACAAGAGGCGTCGCAGAGAGATAGCGCACAGCACACATATATGATTCACACGCAAACGCACCTGCGTGGACGCGCTCTTGGCGCTGCGCATCTGCTGCACGAGCGCGTCAAGCGACTCGTTGGAGTTGGCGCTCTTCCCCATTTTTCGGATCTGTCCATTGTTTTCGGCTATCGACTGGAAAGAGGTACGAGGCGTGTACTGTTAACCAGTGCGTGTGTATTGTAGTATAGAAAAGAGGTTAACGAGTATATTTCTAACCAGGTATTATATGTATACTCAGTATAGCTCCAAATACAGTATTCACCGGTTTTGTCTTCGGTATTTTCCGTGTGAACAGATTGAATGCCGGTATTTCAAAAATGGAAGAGCCAGGAATCAGAGAACGAGGAAGTGAATCAGAGAAGTCGCGCAACATTCCCGCGACATTTTCTTGCATCATTCGCGACTCAGATGCATGTTAGTCGAGAATCAGTTGTTTCCCAAGTCTTTGTTTCCTGATCCATTCACCAATCAGCGAGTCAACAGAAATCGTTTTCCACCAATCACTGCGCCTCAACAATAAAATATAGAGCGCGCCTTTCTTTCTTTCCTGGCCCGCCTGAAAAGAATCACATCTGTTTTGTGCGCCAAACATGGGCGGAACACTTTTTCTGTCAATGGGCGGGCGTGGCAGAAGGCGCAACACGGCGGCGGCACAGCCCATTCCCGATTCCTCCCGCGACATCACCACGCCTCTGTCATCCGCAAGAGTGAGCCCGTGAGTAGCGCGGCGCTGTGACCAGTGCATCCAACAGCAACTCCAGCGGCAGTCAGTCCGTCAGTATCAGTATTGCGCTTGCCACTACAAACGAGATTGAGAGAGAGCCTGCGCGCCAAGAGACACCTTTTGGAACCGGCGCTGACTGTCGATTACCATTCAGTAAGCAGATTACGCGTGCGCGTCCGCTCATTGGTTCACGGAAGGGCAACCAGACAAAACACGTTCGTTCAAGCGACACTGGACGCTGGCTGGCTCGTGAGCGAATGAATATTTGGCATCTGCGGGGTTATTAGCCGGCAAACGATCGAACAAAAGACAGTTAAAAGGTAGTTCAAGCTATCCAGCTATGCGTGTCGACGCGATAATGGACGCCTCCCCTTCGAGCGACACGCAGACGCCTGCTCCTGCTACAAGTACAACTACAATCGCAGTGTCGCCGATCACCACGACGTCGCTGTTCTCGGAGCTGCTACCGCTTGCGCCGTTGTCGCCGCCTTCGTCAGTCATCGTCCCGCCTGCTGCTGCGCACAACACCAACCGCAGCGACAACGATAGTGCTGCGAGCGAGCAGCACGAACAGGAATCACAAGCCACCGCGTACCAGCGCAAGCGTGCCGAGCGCATGTTCTCCTGCGAGAACATGAAGGACCTGGACCGCGATCTGCGCATCACAGGCGCGACCAAGAAAGGATCGAGCTGGCAGTACCACATTGAAGTGCTGGACACGCGCGTGCGCATGCCGAGCTTCGCGGACCCGGGCTGCTTGGTGTCGTCGGCCGTTTCGCTGACATCAGGAGAAAAGGCAACAACAACAACACCGCGAGACGGTGCGGCAGACCCCGTAGAAGGTGACGCGTCGTACGCTCAGCTGCCGCCGATGGTGCGTTACTCGGTCATGCGGCGCTACAACGACTTCCGACAGCTGGTGATATACCTATCGGACACGTATGGCCCCGAGCTGCTCGAGACGCTGCCAAAGTTTCCCGAGGGCGGCATCATGTCGTACATCCGCGGCGACGACCCGCGCCTGCTCAAGTACCGCAAGGAACAACTGCAGAAATTCTTGAGAGCGCTCGACGAGCACCCGCATTTGAAATGGTGCAAGGGCTTGACGCACTTTCTCCGGCCCGACATCCTCGAGCTCACAACGATCGGCGGCATGTTCCAGACGAATGCAGATACGTCGTCAGAATATCTCGACGGCGGTGGTGGCGGGTTTGTGCCGCAACCGCCGACGTCGTCGAGTGGGTACGTGTCGCTCTCGCTGGTGAAATCGCCCGAGATCCGCTTCAGTAAGCAGCTCACGAGCACCGACGGCCGCGGCGACTGGAAGCGCCGACGTGTGCCGTTCCCGATCTGGGGCAGCGGCAATGACTCGGAGATTGGTGCTGATGTGATCGTGAAGAAGCGCGTCTCCTTGACAGAAGAGGAAGACGACGATGATGACGAGGGTAATTGCGACAGTGAAGAGAATGTCGACCAAGGAAACAGAAACGCAGCCGAGAAGAGCGAAGAGCGAGTCAGAAATCGAGGCAGTGACCGCCAGAAGCAGAAGGAAGAAGATCGAACACTGGAGCAGCAGAAGAAGGCGACGCAGCTGATGAAGCTGCTGTCGCTGGAGCCGTCGACAACAGCGCAGTGAACGGGTCTCGCATATCTACCCTCCAGATTTTTTGTTCTTCCAGTCTACGCTATCTATCCTATTCTATATCGACCCAATCATCACCAGCAGCACCAGTTAGCTCAATTTTTTTTACCAAGGTTGATTCTTGCAGTACCCATCCATCCATCCATGCACTTTAGAGCATCTAGCAACGAAAACGAAATACATCACGACGTTCTCTCACACTAGAAAACGCAGTCTCGTTGAGATTTGAGACAGAAGATTGCTCCGATCGCAACGCATTCAACTCACAACGAGGTTGTCACGTTCGTGCGTCTTTCTTTTCTCTGACGAAAGTGCTTGATGACTAAAAGTAAGCCCTCTTCAAGTCAAGAAGGTGTTTTCGAGGCTCAAGTCTGCTCGCAGTATCCAAACAGCAACAATGTTCCACGAGTGGCAGACAAACCAAACGGACACGCGAATTGGGTTTCTTCGCAAAGGCACTCAGATCCACCAGTTGCGAGGCTGAAAAGCAAAAACGATGAAGAACAACAAGAAGGTGTAAAGCCTAATGATGCGGAAGGTCTCCTATGTTCTCGTGGACGCTGCAAGTGGGAGCGAGAGTTGAATTGGCAGAAGACGCCCTCGTCACCGACTTTCAATACTCACTGCTGAAGGTGAAGTACCCTGACACTCTGTCTCCGTGCTCGCCGACAGAGAAGAATTAACTGCACTGATGATTTTGCCAGAGCCCAGACCACGTTCAAGTGGCTGAGTTGAAAAGCGTCAGCTAGAGATGAAGAAAGACCCAGAAAGTTGGCTGTGTGTGGGGAGTGTTTGCGCTGTCACTTGAAGAAAGAAGTTGTTAGGCACTGAAAATTTCTACTTGGGATATTTCGGCAAAGACCCAGATTTGCATACGATGGGCGTTTCGAGCCTTTCGTTTATCATGGCACGCACAGCCGACGTGCTGCTGATCGATCAACCAATACGAAGTGAATCACCTGAACGAATTGGCTGGCATCTGTCTCGTGACTGAGCTTTTAAGCTCAATTCTGCTGACGGATCTGAAAGACACCTGGCGTTTCTCATGGTTCGATGAGGAGCATTTGCTGACTCAAATCACGCCCAAATATCCAAAGATCGCATTCGACTTCATCCAGGTCGCCAACAAGGACAAGAGGGTGTTCAACGTGCCGTTCATGGGCCGCCATCTAGAGAGACTTCAGCTGGAGGGTTTTATTCCTGTCCCTGATGACGGTGCGCATACGCACGGTCGAATAACAGGTGCATCAGGAACCCGAGGCTCTCGTGGCGAGAAGCGCGAGATTATGCTATCAGTGGTGGGTAGGGATACACATCTTTGAGGTCTGCAGATCTTGCTGTCTAATGAGTTCCCACGTTGAAAATATATGAATGGAGCTACGCAAGTGCATACATGGTGACTGGGTAGAGCTCTTTTGGAAAGTGCTGCTGGCGCTCCTTGGCGAGAATCGTGAGCCCAGCCTGCTTGAAGAGGCTGACGTAATACACAGCCGACCTGACAGGCATTACAAGGAGAAGGTTGAGTTAGCCGAACGAGTTCAACTCTATATGAATGACCGCCCCATATTAAAAGCACATACCGTGTGATGCTGCTGTCCTCCGAGTCAATTTCGTACGGAACGCCCGAGAGCAGTGTATTCTCCTTGATGCCGATCCAGCCGTTCGGGCGCAGCGCCTGCTTGCAACGCTTGAGAAAGTGCACAAAGTCGGCGTCCGTCAGGTGCGACGAGACCCACTGCACCCAGATGAGGTCGTACGACTCGGGTTCCGGCTGGAACTCCTGCAGCCCCATGCAGTAGAGGTTGCGGACGCGCGCGACGTCTGAGTTGTGGCGCCCAATGTACTGCGGAACGCTTTGCAGCAGCCGTGGGCTCTGCTCGACGAGGTCCACGCGCTCAAAGTGCGGCAGCAACAGGAATTTAGACACGCGACCGATGCCGGCGCCACAGTCGACCGCCAACTCGCGCTTCCAGCTAGGACGCAGCTTGCCCATGCGCGTGAAGAACATCTCTGATCCCTTGATGTCCGCGGGCGAGACATGGGCGTACCCGCCGAGCACGCCGTTGTCGGTCACGGGGCAGTTCTTCTCGTCCTCCCAGAAGTCGTGCGCACTCGAGTACCAGCCCGGCGCGCGCTCGTCACTGCTGCCATCACCCATCGAAGAGTCTGCTAACAGTAACTGTGCCTTGGCGTCCTTCAGTTGCTCCATCCACATCTCCCAGACCGTCCTGGATATCAAACGCAGTAGCAAAAATTGGCATGTTGCATCAGTGGTGGCCAATAGATCAGAGCGAAGAAGGCACGAAAGACACGACTACGTACGCGTATTCGTCGTGCGCATCGGCTCCATGCGCATCGAGCGCTTCCTGCACCGTGAACGCGATCTCGCGCAGCTCCTCCCAATTGACGCGCGTGAGCTTGTGCGCCGCCGGGATGAGCGCCACTGGCGTCGCTGTCGTCGTTGAAGCCATCTCTTCTTGCTCACTCGCTTCCTCGGTTTCTTTGGACAGCGCAAGCTTGATTTTGATTTGAAAAACTCGGCAGCCAATAACTCGATTACCGGTTTATTGGCTGTTCACAACCTGCTTGCGAATTAGCACACCGCGAAACACTTGTTGTACAGTGCACGTCAAAAAGTTAAGGACAGCAAAAACTAATTGAATTATGTGGATT